>CAACVS010000636.1:91401-146550 GCA_900660405.1 Pseudo-nitzschia multistriata | reverse complement strand
TGTTTTATATTTTCTTGGTTGGATATTACAAGCAGAGAAATGAATGAGCAGAAAAGGTGTTTTATATAAAGTAATTGTTTTAAACTCTATATGGTATTTCAGTCTTATTTTGTGTAGGATTTGTACTGCAGTCTACACAAGTGAAAATCATGGAAACTAAAAAAAAATCCAAAAAATGCACGATTTGGGCGGAGACGGGAAAAAGTTAACTACCGTTCAGTAGTACTGTAGAGAGGCGACCTTCAAGACTTCTCGTACGATCGTATGAACCTACCGGTACCGTACGTTGTTGTCGCCAGAAATTCCTGCTCGTTGCTCGTTGCTCGTTGCTGCCTGCTCGTTGCTGCCTGCTCGTTGCCGCCGTAGCTGCATCGTTCGAGATTGAAGGCCTCACAGATACAGGACAAGCCATGCCAATACTTACCGGCACGTTCCGAACGGTTCCTTCTTTCAACTGCGTAGAAAATTGAAGATGAATAACCATCAGCCTTCAAATGATATAATTAGGCTTATCGCTCAGCTGGTTGGATTGTTTGTCAAAGTATAGTGCGCCGGACGGTGTCAACTGCTCACTTCGTCACGGGATTTAAGAAGATGTCTTTTTTCGATACTCAATATCCTAGCAACGTGGATACGCCTTCGATTGTAGACAGTCGTGAGTGAAACTATTGGACGTCAGCTATCTCTGCACGAATGAGCAACGGTCCCGCCATTTGGTACTGTTTCGGGCGTTCCATTGTTATAGAAGGGATGGGCGCGGAGTTGGCTAGATTTTAGGATCAATCCCACTAGCCGACTGCAGGAATATCATCGATCTCAATATCATGTGTTTTTTCCGGTTATAGATAAACCTCAACCGTGGCGTGGCAACATACCACTTAGGTCTTCTGTGAGTTATTTTGCCGATACTTCTCATAATTTGAGAGCAGACTTCGTCAAAACTATCTTAATTTCTCTATACTTGTCACTTACACCGAGTTCTCATTTGGTGTAAAAAAAACGCATTTTTCTAGACATCGGCTGAGGGGGAACGTCAAGCTTTAAGAAGTTCGGAACCTAACAAAGTATTTGTGATTCACACCACTGATCCAGGGAAACGAAGGAGAGACTCGTTGAAAATACAACTGTGTCATGGATATTTCCGACGAGGAAAATGAAAGTGGAAATGATGTCGGTGCAAATGATACTCCCGAAGAGGAAAAAGAAAGTGTAATTGATGACCCTGCAAATGACAATTCTGAAGAGGAAAAACAGAGCGGATTTTTTGTCCCTGCAAATGATCTCGCACGTCTAATTACAATCATGAACGACGAGAAAGAAGATTTAGATAAGAACGGAAAAGATCTAGTCGAGGAACATGCGCATCTTGTCACGAAAAGCAGAAAAAGAAAGTCTGCTCAGCGACATCTCTCTTTTGCCAAGCGAATTGGACAAAGAGGCCAGAAAGATATCATGCCCGATCAGTCACTTGTTCGATTTGTTGTTGATGGAGAAGATTGCGATAATCTATGCCTGGATAAGCCTTCAATTGATCTAGATCGCATTCTCGAACAAGATTCGGTAGATTATGATGGTATCACTTACAAGAAAAACAGATGCTACAAGCACAAAGTGGACGGAGATAGAGTATTTGGAATCAAACATTTTCTACGAGAAATCAACACAGCTTCAGAACCAGAATCATGCGTTTCAGCCTATTGTGTTGAGATCATCCCATTTAATAGAACGGTGTTGGAGACAGTTAACCCAACTCCAGAATTGAAGTTCATACAGCGATGTGGCTCGGAGAGAGAAATTCATCTTTCTGAATTTGAAAAAGAAATTGAGAAATCGCCGCCATTACCGCCGTTTATGTATCATGAACGCCAATCGGGATCAAGCCATTTGTTGTTCGGATTGGAGGATGCCTCCAAGGCACCGCAAAGAAATGGACCCAGAGATCTCATAAAGTCATCTTTGAGAGGAATAGATTTCTTTGCTGGCGCTGGACTCATGTCAAATGGTTTTCAAGCAGTTGGATTGAATATTGTGGTTGCTGTTGAGAAAAATGAAGATGCCATCAAGAGTTACGGAAAAATACATGGCGCTAAGGTATCTAAGGTATCTGAAATAAGTTCCMACGAATGCAAACAGATTCTTTCAACAAGGGAAGGCAAAATTGCATTTCATGATACTGTGGAAACTTTCTTACAGAGATGTGCACAGGATTTCTCCTTCAAAGAAGCTCTAGGTACAATCGACTTCGTCGTTACATGTTCCCCATGCCAAGGTTTCTCAAAGCAAAATGTCTTTAAGCAAGGAAACGTTGAGCAAAACAATAACGAGTCTTTACGAATTCTAAACGCAGCAGAGTTGTTGCAACCGAAACTTTTTGTTTTTGAAAACGTTCTAGGGATGTGGGAGGAGAGAAATATCAAAGGATATCTACAAAAGATGGTCAATGGACTCACTTTTGATTTTGGTTACAATGTCAAGGTTGGAAAACTATGTGCCGCCGACTTTGGTGACCCCCAACTGAGACCACGGTTGATTCTCATTGCTTCTCTTTCCCATATTGGTGTTCCAGTATTTCCAAATCCGACCCACAGTCCGAGTTATTTGTGCAATACTGTGTCTGGTGGATTGTTTCCTTACGTCACAGCAAAAGACGCATTGATCATGGAAGAAAAAAAGCATCCAGAAAGTGAACTACTCATCAACGACGATGGAAAAGTTCGAGATCCAAACAAACCTACAACCACGGTATTGGCAAGTAAATCATCCGCTCATTACAATCTGAATCGGTTCTACTCTCTCTCCGAAAACGCTATTTTGATGGGGCAGTCGTCGGATTTTGTATCGAAGCTCGTCGGGACCAACAAGTCAAAACAACGACAGATAGGCAATGGTGTGTCCATGGGCATGGCACAGGCAATCGCCCGATCTTGCTTCGAAGTATTCAGATGGTGTTGGAAAGAAGCCCCAAAACCCCGAACGACACTGGTGCCCAAAAGATCCGACGAAGAGGAACTGGATTGGTTAGTAACTACTGACGACGAGAGCAATGGGGAAGTTGATGTGAAGGATCTCAGGAAAGAAACCTCTATCGAGATGAAAAATAAAACAGATGACAAGGGGCCCGGTGAGGAATCACCATTTGTACCGGGAATATCACACGAAGTTGTCATCGTTGAAGCTGGTAGCAAGAAGTCCGGCGAAGAAACCTCCGTGAACAGGATGAAAAGTGAACTAGATGGCAAGAAGCCTGGCAAGGAAACATCGAATATGCTGGTAATGTCAAAAAATGAAGAAAAAGTGGAAGCTTATAGCAATCAACCCGATAAAAAAACTTCAACATTGTTAGAAAGAATGTCCGATGAGGATGTAAAATACGAATCAGGTGGCAGCGAGCCCAGCAAAGAAATACCTAGCTCATCTAAAATGGTAGACAAGAGTGTAAAAAAGGAAGCTGATAGAAAAACAGATTTGTTCAACATGTCTGACAAGGATGTAAACTCTGAAGCTGATCGCAAGAAAATCAGCAGAGAAAGATCTATTTTGTTGGCCACGTCTAACGAGGATGTAGCACCAAGAGCTGATCTCAGGAGGTTTCTCGATATCAAAGACACTCATGCTTTATTGGAAAGATCTGACAATGATGTTTCTCCCAAAGCTGTTGGCAAGGTGTCAGGTGGCAAAGA
This sequence comes from Pseudo-nitzschia multistriata, assembly GCA_900660405.1. Lineage (NCBI taxonomy): Eukaryota > Bacillariophyta > Bacillariophyceae > Bacillariales > Bacillariaceae > Pseudo-nitzschia > Pseudo-nitzschia multistriata. The sequence goes on along the minus strand of CAACVS010000636.1, from coordinate 142,870 downwards.
TAGACCCGTTTTGTTGGATGTATCCGAACCTAGCAGAGAAAGATCTATCTTGCTGCACACATCTAACGAGGATGTAGCACCGAAAGCTGAAATCTGTTTACCCGGCAGCGCAGACAATCATGGTTTATTGGAAAGGTCTGACAATCATATTTCTTCCAAAGCTGTTGGCAAGGTGTCAGGTGGCAAAGATAGTCCCATTTTGTTGGATGTATCCAAACCCAGCAGAGAAACATCTATTTTGTTGGACACATCTAACGAGGATGTAGCACAGAAAGCTGAACTCTGGTTACCCGGTAGCAAAGACACTCATGATCTGTTGGAAATGTCTGACAATGATGTTTATCCCAGAGCTGTTGGTAAGGTGTCAGGTGGCAAAGATAGTCCCATTTTGTTGGACGAGTCTGACGAAGAGCTTGAATCTTAGATCAATAGCAAGGTTTTGGACAAGAGAAGAGCGACCCTCTCTTCTTCTTTTTTCCTTCCTCGGAAAAATAGTACAAAGAGATAAAGGAGGAGATCTTGTCCGAAAGTGATAACTGATAACCCTTGAGATTACTCTTCAGACGACTCTGTTGATGGATTTTCCTTAATTAACATGACTCATGGCGACTGGTAACGGCACAAGAATCGTCTATCGGAAACGATTGACCAAAATTTTCAACAAGAGATTCAAAACGGATGGTAAGAAGAACAGCCATGAAATTTCATTTATTTATGAAGACAAAGAACTTCTCCATATATTAAAAGCCTATTATTCCATCGGTATATTCCAAGCTAGTCGTTTCTGATGGGACTGTAGTACAATATTTTAATGATCAGTAATCATAAACTTCTTAATGTGTATTTTTTCAACAGAAATAAAAATCTGAATTCAATGCCGGATTCGTTAGTTCTAAACCGCCACTAAAGAGCTGACGTAACACCGAGGAGAGGGTTTACGGTCATCCGATGCCGAACGAGATAAAGCAGTATAGCATCCTAAGTAACTCCGTTCAATCGACTTTCACCTTGACTCGGTAGGTGGAGACCAGATGTGCACCGCCCATGCCCCAAATCAATCCCAGGATCAAACAGGGAATTGCGGCACTCATGCGCATCTCGGTTGTGTGTTTTAGGTCTTCGTAGAAGAACCTATCGAAGTGGACCGCAAACAGGAGTAGACCAGACCAAAGACCGATGTTGGCGGTGGACAGCACCAAGTACAACGGCCGTATATATTGCTTCATGAATCTTCCAAGACCTGCGATCAAAGCCCCGGAGAGAATGCCCGAAACAATTATGGCAATGGCTGCATTCTTGCGAAGATCCCAAATGGATTCCCATTGCATGTATCGGTGTCTTTTCCAGAGTTTATCACCGGTAAACTCTCTATGAAAATAATGATCTATTCCCAACAATAACAATGCGGTTGCCAAAACAATCGTAGCGAACGTTGCAGTTTCTTGGAGAACAGGACGGAGGCGCAGGCGCCGCGTCCCTGCAATGGATGCGTACGAGGAAACAGCTCCCAGGCAAAACAGAATTCTCAACAGTTGGTATGAACTCTTTTCTATCCCCTTTAGATCGGCCCGGAATCCCCTGAGAAATGGGGGAACCTTGTGCCTCGGCGTCGCCGACAACCAGAATCTTGCGCCGATCGCGGCGCTGTTCGCGACAAGGAGGAATCCGACCACCGCCGGGGACGAGAAGAAAGTGCACTCGCCCGCGCGCCCGCTGCTTCGGCGGTTCCCCATGAACATCCGCGCCAGCAGAACGATCTGGATCCCGAGGACCAGCCCCGTGAAGACAAAGCCAAACATGATGTTGCGCCGCTTCTCCCACATGTGCGAGAGATCGTGCCAGAAGACGCTCCCGAACTCGCCGTGGTCTCGCAGCCACGACAGGATGCGCCTCACGCAAGGAACGTCCGGGATCGTGTCGAGGGGCTTGTGGAGGAGGTAGTAGTAGATCCCGTTCCAGTAGTTCGACTCGATGCAGACCCCGCAGCTCTTGGCACACATGGCGTGGAAAAACCTGCTCCGGCCTTCGCACTTTTCCCTCGTTGCGTCGCGGTGGCAGGACGTCGACAGATCGTAGCACACGCGCGTGGTTCCGTGCCCCCGCCCGATGTCGAATCGTTCGCCCTCCTCTCTCGCGTACATTCTGTCCAGAGCGATCCGGTCGAGGATTTTCTCGTCCCGCAGCTTCTCCAGATCTTGCTGGCGTTTCTGGCCGATGCCCACGCCTCCGGTAAAGTCGTCCGTCCCCGCGTCGACCACGAGCAGACGGTCCGAGATCTTGAGAGGTATCTGCAGCATGAATCCCGGGGGGACGGCCTTGCCCGCGGATCGGAGAGTGTCGCCGTCGTCGAAAAAGATCTTGATGGTGGGCCCTCCCGATGCGTAGCGATTGACGACGCTGACGGATGTCTGCATCATGCGCAGGACCCAGTCTTCGAGGTTTCCCCCGGTGTAGGTTTCGAACTCGAAGAGGTCCAGCCGCGATCCTTTCTTGGCAAAGACAATGATCGGGTCGGAGGCTCTGGCCGAAACCCGAAAGGCCCTTGTCAAGGGTGTAGCCTTGTTGAACCGTACCTTGGCTGTTTGCATGATTTCCGTCCAGTCGAAGGAGTTTGTTCCCCGGGGTCCAAAGGGGTAGGGAAACTGGTAGTCCTTTTCGGCTGTTTGTTCTGCCTTTTTGTTTCCCACAAAGACGCACAAAAAGTGTTTCTTGAACGTGTTGGTGTTCTTGTCGAACAAGTTGCTCCTTTCGTGCAGTTGTTCCAGCGTGGAGATCCTGAGGAGGGCCTCCTGCGCCTCCTGCGCATGCATCTCGCTCTGCTTCTTGCGTTGTTGTTCTTTTTTCATCCGCTCCTGTTCCCTCTGGAATCGTTCCCGGGTCTCCCTTGCCTCCTTTTCACGCTGCCTCCGCTCCTGTTCTTTTTGTTTCGTGGGCCTCCGGTTCCGGCGTTCCCGTGCCTCCTTATCTCGTAGGTGCTGGTCGTACTTGCGCTTGTTGGTCTTGTCCCCGAGGATCTCCCAGGCTTCCTGGATTCGATGGAAACGCTTGTTGGCCACATCCGGATCGAGGTGGCGGTTCTTATCGGGGTGCGCGGACTTGGCCATTTCGCGGTACGCCTTTTTGATGGCGTCCCGGTTGTTCCGGTCCTTGCGCTTGATTTTCAGCACCTTGTAGGGGTCCTCCCTTGGCAAGACGTAGGCGGTGAATCCAGCATGGACGAGGGCCGGGAGGGATGCCGCGATCCACCAGCAAGCGAGCAACACCACGAACCTGGACCGGAAGAGGCGCTTCCCCCTGCCGGTCGGGGACGAGGGACGTCGGAGCAGAAGCCTTCCCATTCTCGGTAGCTGCGTTTGGATTGAAACACGCACGTGGAGGAGCGGGGAACGACTCTTCTAGTTCATTCGCAGCCGCAGCGGATCAGATCCCGTGGTGATAGTTCTTTGACGACGATCGATGTTCGGTTGACGAGGTGAGACCTTCGGGTATTGCAATCGGATTGGTGTGGGTTGTGTTGTTGCTTGGTGACCTTCACTTCGTCAAGAACAGGAAGAAAAAAATCGGTCGCCGAAGCGAAAAATTACAGTGCTGTACGTGGTACGTACCATCATACATAAGGTTACCAGATTACCAGATTACGTACTTAACCGCACGAATGCGCTGCATATTAAACAGAGATGTCACAAATACTAATTAATAAAATTTCAACGTTGGTACTGTACGGTATCTTGATCGTTAAGTACCGTACAGCACGAGGTGACTTTTTCGCTAACACCGCAACCCTGTGATGGGGCTGCTTGGCTTCAATGTTTTTATCCGACTCCCGTTGGGGTTGGGGTTACGGTTCGGTCACGAATGGTTAGTGAGTGAGTGGCCCACTCTCTTGTGTTTTTGATTCTGGGGTTTTGCCTCGCCGGAGCGTGCAAGCAGACCGCAATGAGAGACCGCCGCGCCAATTCTTGTGACAGCAAATACACGAAGCCACGGACGACCGGAGTGTGATGTACGTACGATACGGTAATGTGCTGAACTGTACCGGGTACGAGTAGCGCACTGTAGAAAACGATGGAACCCCTAGATCTGTACTGTACGTAGCGGTACGAGTACCACCGTACGAGTAGTGGTCGTACGTACCAGTACGGTAGCATACGTCCTCGTACTGTAAGTAAAATTGAAATTGAATTCTCCGTTCCTCGCCGGGAAGCGAACGGCAGCAAAGAATCTTCTTGCGACAACGACAAGCACCTCGCTCTTCGGCAACAAGCGCCAAGCGCCAAGCGTCCGATGCTCCGGCCACTACCGGTGTTCCAAAGCACGCAACAAACCAGGAGAAGATAGGGCACGCAAGAAAGAAGAGAGAGAACCTTTCGTCGGCCGATCGAAATGTTCCGCAAGGCAGCCGGCGGTGGGAGAGCACCCGGGAAGAGAAACAATGCTCCCGCCGACGCGAGCGAAGGCACAGAGGAAGATCCGGCGAAGGGCCAGAGGACTCGGGACAGCGGGGTTGCGAGGGGAGACCTCGATTTCGATCGCAATGGCGATCGCAATGGCGATGGCGACCCTTCCTCCGAACACGACGCCGATCCCCCCGGACAATACACCGGGAGATACGATCCAGGGGAAGCCCTGATCTACGCCGCTCCCACGGTGGACACGCTGGGAGACGAGGAATCCCTGTCGCGGATGTATCACTCTCCGCGCCAGGCGAGCGACACCCCGGGCGGAGGGTACCGGGCCTTTTCGAAAACCACCAAGAGCAACAGCGACAACGCGAGCGGAGGCAACAGCAGCACCCATCACTATGGCAACTCTGGCTCGGGCAACACGAACACAAAGCCACTCATGCGAGAAGATTCGCTCCTGCTGCCGTCGCTGTCGTCGTCGCTCTCCGCGTCCCTGTCGATCGCCGAGCGCTCGATGGGCCAGACCCCCACGAGGGGCGTTCCGAACCACGGAAGCCGGGCCTCCTCCAACGAGGGCAGCTCCAGGAGCTCCCGGAGCCTCCGCAGCAACCGCAGCAAAATCCGGAGGCAGAGAAGCCTGATCGAGCAGCAGCAGCAGCAGGAAGACCAGCGCCGGCGCCTGCAGCAGCAACAGTTCCAGCGGCTGAACCGGGAGCGGAGAAGGAGGCAGGCCAGCAAGAGCTCCCGTGAGTTCCAGCTGGAAGAGGACAGGGCGTCCGTGGTGGTCCGCAGCGTCCCCGTGGCCGAGCGAACGGCCTTTGACAAGAAGCTCCCGCCCTACCTCGTTCCGGGCCAGGGCTCCGCCAGCAGCAGCGCCGCCAGCAACGTAGCCGGGAGCGGGGAAGCGGTTTCTGGTCGAAAGGTCTCTCCCAGCCCGCAGCACTGGCGCGTCTTGCAGCAGCTGTCCAACGTGACCCACGTTCGCCAGCTGGCCTTTTCCAGCGGCCTCGGTGCGGCCGCCGATGTCTTTTGGAGCGAGGAATCGGAAGACCTCGAGGATAATAGCCCCTACGAACCACACCAGGCGAACACGGTGGGAGCCGAAACGACGGACGGCGCGGCGGTCCACAAACCCAGCACAAGCAGCGGGAAGGTTCCCCGGGACGGACGCTACCGCTCCATCGATCCGGTCAAGGCCACGATGGACGCCCTGCCCAAGACACCGCCCCTCCTCAGCAACAAGAAACACCGGTTGCCCATGCGGGCGGACGTGGGATTCCCGCACGCCGGCGCGGACGAAATCGCGAGGAAGCAGAACGAGATCCGCATGGAAACGGAGTGGGAGGAGGCCAGCCCCCGGCTCGTGGTCCTGGTCACCGGAGACGACCTCGGAACGGCCGACCACGACGACGACGCCGAAGAGAGCAAGGCAAGCTGCGACCGGTCGAGGGACAGCGAAACCACCGCGACCGGACGCCTACACAAAACGAGGGGACTGCCGGGGATGCCCTGGGCCGGGAAGGACCTGGTACGGGCCAAGGAACGAAATCACCGCCACTTTTCGAGAAGGCAGGAAGGTATGCGTTCGTCGCCCCCACCGTCAAGCAGAAACGACGACGCGAGGAACGCCACAAACATGCTGGCACCACCCCTCGACGCAATCCACAGCAGAACCATGGGCTGGAGGCCACGGCCCTTCCACGACCGGCCCCCCGGCCTGCGCTACGCCCTGGTCAGCCCGATGACGGTTCGCTTTTCCGTCGGAAAAATGGAGCCCCTCGTGTGTTCCATGGCCCTCTATTCCCTCAAAACGGGAAAGATCAGCGAGGAATTCTATTTTCCCGCGGGAGACTGGGACGACAAGCTGCGACTGGACGCCATCGAGAAGCGGCGGCAGGGCGGGGAGCGGAGGGAATGCGCCGACGAAGCGGATTTGTTGAACGAATTGTGGAGCCAGCGGAAACACAAGGCAATCTTTGCCTACAACACGTGGGCGGTGGATGCGCGGGAACCAGAAAAGGACGATGCCCTGCACGTGGTTCTACAGGTTTACAAGGTGTCCCACACTGATGCTCTCACGGCGTACTTGACCTCGAGCAGCACCGAATACCGGAGTTCCTTTTCCTCCTCGTCCGACAAGAAATCGTGGAGGAAAAAGCTAAGGAAGCGATTCGAAAAGGACCAGAGACGACCAAATGGTGGCAGCTCGGTAGCGGGAGACGATGCCGAGATCGAAAAAGCCATTCTTCGCTCTAGCTCGGTCTTTGAAGCGTACGGAACGCAGTTCACGTCCCCCCTCTGTTACGGGATCACCCGCTTGTTCCCGGAAGACACGGACGCCACGAGCCGGATCAACACGTGGCCACGGGGCCAGGTGCAGCAGAACATGGATCTGTACGCGTCTCCGAGCTACTCGGAATCCCAGGACGACTTTCTGAAGCGCCTCCGAAAGGCAGCGGCTTCGGCACCGACCTTCCACGGAAGCGACGCCCTCGGGCACTCCCGCTCGACGTCGTCCTCCAACCTCTCCACCGTGTCCGAAGAACTTACCCGGAGCACGAGCGGCGGCGACGAAGACCCGCCCGCGGAGCCGCAGGCGCCCGGCGCATCGAGTGCCACGAAGAAGAAGGGGGGCATGCGCCGGTTCGTGGCGTCGAAGCGGAGCTCGAAAAAGGGCCCGGGTTCCGATTCCGGTGCCAAGCACATCGAAGACACCCCCTCGATACCGGGTTCCGTGACCCTCTTCACCTCCCATCTGGGGGTCGATTTCTTGCAGTCCATGCTTGCGACGCCCCCCGAGCTGATCGACAAGATCTCGATCCAAAAGGCCGCACCCAACGACAGCGGCGAGCCCGAAGAAGTCGTCCTGCCCAGGATTTTGGTGGACGCCTCGGGAGATTCCGCGATCATGGTCGATCCCAAAAAGACGGCCACGAATTCTTCCAAGCGTTCCGACCTCGTTCGTCTTCCGTCCACCCGGCTGGCAGAACACCTCGACTCGTCGGAATTCCGAGAAGTCCTCTATTTCTCTCCCGAACCCGACAGAATATTCGAGCCGTCCGATCACAGGTCCTTGCTGAACCTGTTGTACCTCTATCCCCGCCTCCTGGTTCTGAAATCAAGCGACGGCGGGGGCACGGTCGCAAAAGACGGGCACCGGCACAAATACACCGTTCGGATGCGTCTGGTTCAGAACGTTTCTTCGACCAGTGAGTCAGGGGTGATCGAGTCGCGGAACGAGATCATCACCTCGTTCCACAACCCCGCGTCGTGGAGCGGATCCAATCTGCTGCAGTCGGTCTTTACCCGGATTCCGAGAGACGGTGCCGAATCGGGACCGAAGCGCCGACAGAAGGCAGACGACCCCCGGGCAGGCATTTCCCTCCGCGACGAATTCAAGATGAAGCTTCCCGTGATTCTAGACGGGACCTACTTTCTGCAGTTTTCACTCTTTGCGGTCGAGATCCACGACTACATCGACGGGCGCTCTTTGCTCGGAAGCCGCGATTCGTTCAGCAGCGGGAGCAGTGGAGAGGCGGACTGTGGGATCACCCTAAGCCCGCTGGCCGAGACCACCATCCCGCTCAGCTCTTCTTCCACCCGCGATCCCAGGTCCGGTGTGAAGGCTACGACGGTCATACCGAACGGCTGCCACCGCCTCAAGCTGGGAAACTTCCAGCTTCAAGTGGAAACCCGCCTCGTGAGCTCAATCCACGTCTCCGACCCAGCGGTGGGTGCCGCGCTGCGCGAGTTTCCCCTCGCCAGCAACGACGGCCACCCGGGAAACATCCGGGGCAACGAAGTTCTGGAGGAAATGGCCATAAGCAGCCGCCACAGCGCAGTTGGGAGATCCGTGTCCTCCCGCGGATCCGAGGGTTTCCCGGCCAAGATATCGTTTGCGACACTGATGGCTGCGGCCTCGGGAAACGGGTTGGCGAGTCACTTTCACTCTCTCTTCTACCTGCACCTGCGCAATCTAACGAAAACAACCKGGCAGGAGATGGAGACCAGCGAAAAATTCATTGTAGACAACATGCAAAGCATGCTGGTTCTATTCCAGAAAGTCAAGTCGTTTTTCTTGTCTCAAGGTCGCGACCGAGACAGGGTACGCCTTGCTATGTTCTTCAAAGCCAACCTGGATTTATTCGACGAAGCTTCGTACAACGTCACTTCAAACGCCCAACACATCGAAGACGACTCTGCATCGGAATATATTGTGGAACAAAGGCATTCGCTGGAAATGGACGTTACCGAAGAAGAACAGGACGAAGTGTTTGACGGTGGTGCGATCAGAAGACGGACGAGGGATCCCGTGAGCTCCGATCTTGTAATTCGTCTCACTAGAACATACTCTACTTTGGAGGCTACCGAGGTTAGCTTCTCGCGGGTTGCTTACGGTGCCTCGAAAAGCGATCACATGAGACTCGAGGCTCAGCTCGGAAACGAGCGGGGTCGGGTAACGAAACTTTTTGACGACGACGAGACCGTTGTAACCCTCATGTCGCCAAAACACATTGACAGTTTTATTGAGGGGGGAAAGAGCTTCGATAAAATGACAAAGGGTCTTTCCATATCGCAACACGATGAAAACCTCAACGAGAGCCAGGTCCATTCCGTCAACGTTCTCGAAAAAACCGCGGGTAATCCGGAGAAGCTCATCGACATCGAGATGCCCGGCAGCCAAACGCCCATGTCGGAATTCAACATCGGAATGCGGATGAAATCTGCCGCGCAGGTGGTGCTTGCCCCGTGCGCCACCGTTACACCCACGCTCGCGGCGTTTCTTTGTAGGACAAGTCCCCGCAATTTCTCGTCGGCCTTTGGGGGCATCGAGACGACCCCGGACTTTGAGAGTGTTCCAAAAGCTTTGCAAGCCGGCCTCGAGCCCATCACGGAGGAAGACGATCCAGCGCCAATATCGTGTCCCGGCTCCGATCTCGATGACGAGGACGCCGATGAGATTGCACCCGAAAAACGCGACGGCAGCTCTTCTCCGTACTGCACGAACGACGGTATATTTCGCGGGGCAAGAAATATTGTCAAGCTGGAATTCTCAATTCGACAAGGCTGTAGCGATAGAAGAAAAGCCCAAGTTTCGAGGGGGCAGTATGTGTACGAAACCATCATGGTACTTTGGCTACAAGCATGGTCGAATTACGTCAGCAATCTTCCCCAGAATTCAGAAAATGGAGTTGCTATAAATTTTCTTGGTCAGGGAGTGATTGGCAATACCTTCTCTATGTTTTATCTCCAAATCGACTTTATCCTGCCGATGCTGCTGAAATCAGTAATATTGAGGTGCAGCCAATTGCTCAAGGCGCCTGGAAAAAGGGGGGCCCGATGCATTTTGGATGAAGACCACGTCTATGTCTTTGAATCCTTCTTTGAGATGCTCGCAATTGGTTTGATGGGTCAGGCGATGACTGAACTGCAAGAACCGACAGAACACGGCACTCTATGCGATGCAATCAACACATGTGATCACATACTTGATTTCATAATTGGTCTTCTTGCAGTGTTCCATCCAGCTCATATGGAAGGAATAATTTCCAGGTTCATCATGACCCTTCGCAAGTGTGAAAATGACAACAATGCTTACCGAAAAAAGACCTCCATCGAGTGGAATGAAGCGACAGTCCATCGAACCAGATGCTCGTGCCAATTGAGACTCCGAATAGTCGAAAAGCTCGCCGTTGTTCCAAACTTTGTTGCCCTGAACTACCCGCAACGTTTTTTAAGTAAACACCTTTCTTCGCGGAGAGAAAAGTCTAGTTGGACTATGCAACACGAAATTGGATTATCCAACAATGGCAACAAGCAAGAACGGGAATCAAACGCGATGGATGATGGGCTACTCCCAAGAGCTGGTTGGCTTGCTTCTATTCTCACGAACGAAAGCTTATCCATATGTGCGCACTCTTGTGAGACGGTCATAACTGACGTTATGGCTACAATTGAAACTCATGAATCGAAGAACGATAAGACACCGTTACGATCTTCCAAGAAAAAGCAGGCTGTGCCTTCGTTGAAACGATCTAACTTGTTAATGTTTCAGTCAATGGCCATCCATGCAATATCATGTGTTTACGAGCTACTAATTCGTAGACATGCGATGGATAGACGATTCCAAAAGGAGAGCAGTCGAGAAAGAATAGCAGCGCTTTTTACTGGACCCATATTTGAAAGGTCCTTGGCAAGTGTGCGATGGCTAGCTCGAGTAGACTCAACTCACAAGGTGCGATCAATCTGGCTTTTGTGTTTTGTCTACATTCTACAGGAGGCTCCTGAGAATTTAGTCAGAGAGCACATTCGCAAATATAGCAATCCATCAGACTTCAAGATTCACCAATTCATCCGCCTTCTTCGTCTTGGAAGCGCCACATTCCAGAGCTTTGTCGATCAAGAAAGACATTGCATGTTCCCATCGGAAATCGATAAAGAAATCTCACCATGGCTACTGCAGGAATCGTTCAATACAGTTTGTGCTACCACTATTATTGTGGTCGAGGAGTGTGCTGATCTCACCTCATCTATACCAAACGAGCAGAAAAAAATGTTCCGGGACATTTTAGATTTACTTCTCCATGTTTTGACGACACCTCAGTCAACAGTTACGCACTTGCGAGCAGTTGGCGGTGCAATACAAGCTTTTGAAAAGTTCGGAGCTCAAATGTTTCTCGAAACTACCGGTGGACATTTTCAACATTGGATACGAGTAATTGTTGGCCTTATGAACAGTGTCGCTCTGTCTGTAAGATCAATTGCAGTCGATTTTGTCGTTTCTATTCTTTGCGGTGTCTTTGACTTGAATGGGAATATTGAAGATGTTACCCTCATATTTGCGACAGTCTTGCCTGAAGTAGTTGCTCGAGAGATAGCCCTTTGCAGCGTCAATGGGCTCGTCAAAAAACTTGAGGATGCTGAGAAATCTATATGGCCACTGCGTAGATCATTTGCTGATATCGAGGACGCAAATCCCCTCGATGACGATCGTGTTGATCCGCAGTTGTTGCCAGTGCTCACTTTATTCTGTCGAGCATCTCAGGCGATTATAGACGGCGTGCTAGTTGAGATGAGGCTTCGTGGAACAGGTTGTGTAGTGGTCGGTACAAAGATATTGCCCGAGAACAGACAAAAATACACTTTCGACGCTGACGAAGAGTCTTTGTTCGAGGCCGCGAATTACTTTACGCCAGAAACATCTCCAATGCAGAGACTACGGTGGCTTCTTACTTTGAAATCGTTGCACGAGTCGAAAGGACAATGGGTGGAAGCAGCAGAGACTCTTATAATGAGTGCGAGAACAATATCTGATGCTATACCTCATTTAAATTATATTTGGAGACCAAATCGCTTCTCCCTTTGGTCTGATAGTCGTCGGTCACTCTGGCTATCAACAGTAGGAGTCGAAATAGGCAATCCAGAACGAGGAAATGCTCAAGTCATGACGTTTGCAAACTCTTTTCTCGAACCAGAGGGGCTACTAACTACCGATGAAGTATCCCAAAACTTGGAGTTATCTCGCCCAACTCTTCAACATATTTGTTCGTTGTTGATATCTGTTTCAAAAGAAGCTGTAGATATGTACAGTCAAGAGGGTGGAACAGATGCTTTAGCCTATACACGACTTGAGTCGTTGTTGAGGATAGTTATGAGCGTGCTTGACGGCCAAGAAACTCGGGCACTTCAAACCAGGGGACTTGGATTGAATGCAATACTTCAGCGGAAGCAGTACGTTGAAGATGTTACTTGTCTACGTAAAGTCATTGCAAGTATCACAGGTGACATGACTAAAATTGCAGAGAAACTTCTTGTTGTTGCGAAGGACGAGACCAAAAGCTCCAAATCAACAACCTCGCAGAATGAGACCCAAGAGATATTAATCGAAGATAATCGCTATTATGTGAGATTATTGCTGTCGGGAAAGAAACCAAGACGTTTCGAAGAGAGTACTTCACTTCCGACATTTCTTGAATGGGAGAGCCCGTGTATCTGTCGGGTACCAAAAGGAGTTATTGAGGAGGCTTTGAAGTCTAAATCTAGAAACTCAAAGCTGTCCGACAGAGCCATCTGTGAAGCTTTCTGCAAATCAATCCGAAATGGTCTGTTACAAGACCTGGATGCAACTGAACTAGTATTTGTTACAGGAACCCCTACCACCAGAGATGCAAGCCCCGACGTTACGTATATCAATATAGATATCGTTCGTACCGATTCATTGAGTTCAGAGACTGGCCTGCAAAATGGATCCGGACCTAATCTTCGACGGTTTATATACAGCAAACCATGTGATACCCAGCAGGGAGTAGAGTCCAAGTATGTCCAAATGACAGTTGCTCTACCATTTCCTTGTCCCCTGTCACGCCAGAGGAGTATGTTGACCAATCAATTGGTTTCTTCTGATTAGATGCATTCTGAGATTTGAGTCATCGAAAATTATCCCTGTCGGTGTTGTCATAGTAGAATAAGTTGTCGCTCTTGTCGGTACATAGAAAGATTGTTAATTTTTCATCAATCTTCTGCAAGATAAAATGCATTTCCGAGAAGGAAGATTTTCATCCATGTAAATAGGGCATCATCTGCTAGCTTTGAGACCTCGACGTTGCTATCAAAGACATATCTAATGTCTTCGGAGAGATTATTCACAGACTCTCCACCGCTATTTTTCCATGCTTGTTGAGATAGTTCAAAGTTCTTTTGAAGGCGATCCTCGGATATGGTCTGTTTTTGGTCTAATAAGGACCTCCACAAACTTTCACGCTGTTTCGTCGTCTGCAACTGCGTGTCTTCCAAATTACCATTAAGAAGCTGACCAGTTACGCCACCCGCGGACTCTGCTTCCTTTTCCCACAAGCAAAAACCTTGAACCAGCAAAAATTCGTCCGCTTGCACCAGTTTCCTTTGCACTGCCTCTCTTACGTCTTCTATATCGCAAACATGTATACCGTGAGGGTCGCTGCGTTCAGGGTGTGCGTTCGAGAACGAAACAGGAAGTCCAATCCCTTCCTCCTTTAATACATCGCAGTCGTGAAACCAGAAGTACGGATCTTCCTCGCCTCCCTTCCCACTTGGACCTCCGTATCGTACTGTGAAATGGTAATCTTTGTCTTCCAAACGGAGAACGTAGGCATCTTTTGTTGGCAGATTGAGCATGACACCTACCGATGCTTCTGGTGTGTCTTGCAAAAGCAGAATGGTTGACTTGTAAAATAGCTGGGAACTAGTTACGTAAGGAGAAGAAGGAGACGATGATCCCCTTAGAATTGAACCCTGCATGACAGGCGTAGGTGTTGCTGCTGCCTTTAATACACGGAATATGTCGGCATCATCAATCTGGCTCACGGGTTCTTCGCAGTTGTTGTCGTTTAATCCAGAATAGATTCCTCCATCATCATACCCATTGCTCTTCATTTTTTTGGTCACTATCAAACGCTGTGTTGACCACTCTTTCACCATCAAGTCTGAGAAGGGCTGAGGGTGATCACTGCCATCTTCACGAGCTGTGTAAGGAAGCAATGGTTTCACGTTGTCCTTGCCTAGATTATGCATTAGTTCATGCCAAAACTCGAGACCTCCCGACTGCGGTTTGTACTCTGAGTTTTTCCAAGAATATTTTTCAATGAGATCTGCAAGCTTATGACGAGAATCATCGCTCTCGTTTCTCCTAGACGATGATTCACTCTCTACAAGTATCGTTTCTTTGGTATTTGTAAACGATGCCAAACACCACGAGCCCCTATCGACTTCCCTCTGAAGCTGGTCTCTTTCCCAGCCACAAAATCCAGAGAATGTGTAGAAGTCGTCGGAGGTTGCCTCCCCGGATTCAACAAGAGATCGTGCACCTGGAAAACTAGTGATGAAAATGCCATCTTCGAAGTGAAAAATTGGGTCGGAGACCGCCAAGGCAGCCTCGGAGGAAATCATGTGTACACAGAGTAATTGTGGCACTTCTTCATACCACCCACCAATATCGCCTCCAAAGTGGATTCGCCAAGTAGAAGAAAACGCGGAAACCGGATCCTCCTTCAGTGCGTCATTGCCATCACCGTCGTCATCGCTATCGCAATCACCATCCATGCACACAATATCTCGGTCGTCCAACGTGAGGTCAGAGGCTCGATTCAAAAGGACTCCCTGTGTGAAATCATTGGGATCGTGGTCCAAAATCAATATCACAGCCTTGTGGAAGTATGGTTGTCGTAAATCGTGACAGCCCAGGCTGGATTCCACTCTACTCAACACAAGAGATCCCTCTTGCAAATCGTCCACGCCATCGAGTTCTCGAATATAAGGTGCATTTGACGTCGAAAACAATGCAAGGGAATGCGTCTGGACTATTTCGTGGAACGCTTTTGTTTGGAAGCTAAAGGAAACACGCTCGTGACCTGACAAGCATCGGGAGGGGGGTACAAGAGATTTGGAGATCGCAAATGATTGCGCAAAATGCGATGGCGATGATAAAATGGACAGCACCAAGATTGACACCCTAGTGACCCACAGCTTCACGTCGCTAGGTTGTTTCGTCCCACTCCGGATTGCTGCTTCGTTTGTTCCATGCATGCATTGAACTTCCATCGAGGCTTGTTTCTGGTGATAAATAGAGTAGAAGTGTTTTTTCGAGAGCATACGCAACAGATGTGAATAGTGACGACTGACGGTGAAAAAATGGTAGGAAATCTCAAGCCGAAACAGATATCGCAGTCAAATTCTAATGAGAGTATGTCATGTGTCATGGGTCACCATACTGTATGTCGAATGTCGACCGTATGGTAGGACGTATGACCGTCGTACGTACGAGTAAGGTACGAGTACACGTACCGTACTGCAAGGGACTGAAGTCTAGGCCTGTGTCGTGTATGTATGAGTCCCGGTACGTGTACGAGTGTACTGTACCCCATCGCTTCGTATTGGATGAGATTTTAGATTTTCGACAGAAATATTTCTGTCGAGCATCGCAAATACTGTAACTTGTACATAACATTGGTTGCTGAAGTGCCGAAAATTGTACTTACTTCCATTCCTAAGTAAAACTCTACGCTTTTAGTCCAGATTAGAGCTATTTAATACTGTATTAATATTCCATTGATAAATCCATGATGACGAAGATATTCAATAATATCATAGTCATTATTTCGATAATATCCTTGATTCATGCAATCCACACTTATTTCTTATGCCTGCATTATCTTAATTCTGACTACAGTAATTGATTCCAATCACGTACACGTAGTTTACTCTCGAAAAAACATGTTGGTGGGACGATAGTACGTGCAACTGCGGTAATAGCCTCTACGTTGGAAATAGTACATCAATCATAGCATCTGAAAGTGTTCTCAAAAAAATTCGTGAGATTCATCGTCCGGTTGAATCATTGAAAAACACGCTCAGTACGCTAGATAACCTGAAAATGCACCTGCTTTTTAGAATACCGTAAGAACAAGCAAGTATTCGATAGCAAAAAAAATCGAATCTTCATCAACCAGCAATCTAAAACATGTTTTCGGATGTGGCCTGCACTGCGAATGAGGTCGTTCATCATATCGAATCGTTATGTGGACAACGTTCCAAAGTGTACAGGCATAGGATCGATAGCCCGTCAAGAGAACACAAAGGAAATGACAGCGAGGGAAGCGATAGCTCACCGACTTCCAAACTGCAAAGAGGACGTCTTAAATGCTTGCGGTCAAATTCAATACTTTCTTCGGCGAGTTCCGGTTTGTCGTTGTCCGATCACAGCCACAATCACGATCTCGGCGTGCAGGACAGTATGAACTGCAATCGAGCGAACATGCCCAACAAAATTACGGGTGAAATGGGTTTGCAGATCACCTTTACCCAGGACGAGAAATACGAGCTCGCTCTTCAATACCAGGATGATCGCCATTACCGATACATCCATCCGAATGTCTTTGGTCCAGCTTGTATGTCGAACGTCCGACGGATGGGGGGCGGTGGATCTGGTGTTGCCGTTTTCTGTGGTAAGCATTCGGAATTGGGTGATATTGTTATGAAACACGGAGGCTTCGATGACATGAAAGAATTGTTTGCTCTGTCGAAGATATCTACGGAACTGAAGACACGAGGTGGTCTTCCCACCAACGAGTCTTCTCCCGCTTCCAATGCCGCTCGGTCGATTATAGCTTGCCTCCCCGAATTCAAAATGGTTTACATCAGCCCCCAGCACCTTGAGTTCAAGGAAAGGGCGCTCTGGGGAAAACTCAAAAAGCTTATAAAATTTGGCAACTTGGTTTCGAAGATCAGCAACGAGAAACAACCCGAAGGTTCATTTGCGACTTTGATTTCAAAGATGAAACACGCAGACGAAAATGCTTCGCATAATTCGCAAACTCAAACGCCAAAGAGACCTTCGCTGGTGAGTTTGGACGATAGCGCATTCTTGAGCAAGGGAACGAGCATCCGTATCTATGAAGGCGAACACAACGATGCCGAGGTATACCTTGATGCCAAGGATCGGAAACAAAAACCATCTTTGGTATTTGTCGTGCCAAAAAAACGCATCAAAACAATACATCCGACTTCTATAGAATTGGAATGCGCCCCTGAATTTGACCCTCTTCAACAAATCTATGATGGTCTTTATCCAATGATGACGAAGCATCTCTTCAAATTTACTCTGGCACAAAAAAGGATCGGAGGGGAGTGGGCCAAGACGGGAAACCAATGGTTGTACGAAGGCAGGCTCGACGGTCTCCTCTTGACCAGTCTGATATCGGGATTTGTCCAAACCGTTCACAATTTACAGTTGTTAACGATGCCAGAAGAGGTGGAGGTGGTGGAACAAGTTCGCCGAGAGGTAGAATCGATTAAGTCGTCCGACGTGGAGGTCAAGGAAATCTCGTTGCTCACGGATCAATTCATGGGAAATGCCATCAAAAAGAATTTTGATCCAGACAAAGGGCGCATGCGGCTCTTGCGAAGCACCTGCAAAAAATTTCTACAGCATATCCTCCACCTCGAACCAGAAGAACAATTGCCGGCCAGGTGCATGGGGATCCTAGGGGAGGCTACTGCTTCTATGTCCGATGTGTTCGTAGGTGCCACAACAGAACCACCTAGGATCCATCCGAACAAGGATTTTTGGATCACTCTGATGACCCAAGCCGTTTCCAACCGGATAGATATGAGTCCGAATGCCACCAAGCGTATCTGGACGTCTGGGTTAACCGATGCCGGCATTCACAATCTATTTGTAAGCATGGACCACCTTTATTTCTTCGATTTGGGGGTTCCACAGCTACAGTCCCTTCCAGGCTTCATGACAAAATTTCTCTTCTCCTTTTTCCATACCCTGGGTATGCAGGAAGACACAAACAATAGCGATATTTGGGTTTGTAGATTCGTTCCACAAGACGACAAATTGGCGCTAACCGCCGAGACGGAGAACCTCCTTGCAGGGGCTTATGATGCCTTTGAGTTTTCGCTGGACCGTATCATCGATGAAATATTTGACGGCGATCACCATCTCCGATGGCTGCTTTTGCAGTACGTAACTCTCCAGTTGCTATCGGATGCTTCCTTTTGTTTGCAGCGATGGAATATGAAGGGGGGCGGTCGCCCGAGGGATGACAACCATAACCAAGGCCTTGAAAAATGGTTGTGGAGAGCCCTGTGGGATATGTACGTGGCGTATGATATAAACTCCAGCGAAGCATGGGAGAGATTTCAGGTCGAGCATCCCAGCTGTGAGGAGTCGAGGACTTCCATCGGAGACGACATTCGCAAAAGCATGGCACGCTCTATGTTTGGATCGGAGTTCTTTGAGCTCCAATCGGACTCGCTGCGGTGTTTAATAGACACGATCGACGACGAAAAGGAGGAAGAGGAAGAAAAGGACGAAATAAATGCCGAAAGTACTCGCTCTCGCCTACGAAAGAGATTGTCGAAACCAAGGCACGCTAATCCGAGACAGAGGCGATGGACATCGGAAAGCCTTGAGAAGAGTTCCCTTCGGCAGCTGACGGCCGCTACGTTTGACTATCACGATGACGTACCCGGGGTTGAACACTCGGATCTCGATTCATCTTCTTACGACGACGACGACGACGACAGTTCATCACTGCCAGCAGATCTCGAACTTCCCGAAAAACACAACATGACTTCGGTGAAAACGTACGTATCCATGGATTCCGTATTGGAAAAGAACGAGGAATAGCATCAACGATTGGGAAAAAAGAATGAATTTTTTGGGATCTTGCTATGCCTCGTTCGATCGCATCGGACCTGTGCGAAACGAGCACCGCAACGGACTACTCAATTCCAATACTAGAAAGGACCGGAGAAGTACAACGGACTCACGCGAATCGAACGAAACAAGAGATCAATGCACTCCACACAATTGCGAGCTACAAAAATGATCCAGAAGAAATAAATTCTCACCTTCTAGCACCACGAGTACTACTCCTAGCACTTCTACTACGTACGATAATCCAATCATTGGTAGCCACTGCATGATTTATATCGTTCGAATAGCAACAGCCAACCACTTTTGGTATGTGCAGCAATGGATTCGTATTGATCGACCCAGTTTTAAAATAATACTACAACATTCGAAGTACTTTTAGTGCTCATCAAGAGTTTTGTAATACTGCACTTAATGCCCGCCTCGGTACGTACCAAAGGGTACGTATGTACGTACCAAAGGGTATGCTCGTGTCATTTCGTGTCACCCGAGATTTCGGCAGAATCTTCCGAAAGATTGTCCCTCCTTTTTTCCGCATTCTGTTCCCTTCCGTTCCGGAGTGACCAGAATTGAAAAAGAGGAACACGAGGGGGCAAGCAAGCCATTGCATCGTCTACAAGGAGGTGCCAGCATGGTGTTGCCACGGTTGTTTCGAGAGACCGCCCTGTGGGCGGCTCTGCTGGTCGCTTTTTCGTCTCGAGCCCCCGTTTCGCCGTCACACCCGCCGCATTGGTGTTCTTTCTTCGTCCTGCCTTGCTGCCTTTCCCTCTCCTTCGAGGGAAGGCCGCCACCATCTTCGCAGCGAAAGGTGGAGCAGCGCATCCGCCAGAGGGTGCTGCCTGGGATATGGAAACTAACGACGGCTTCCCTGCCCTACGAACTCGACATTCGGTCCAAGCTAGACAAGCGTTTTTCTACGGAATCGGGAACCAACGACGAAAGCGGCGACGCAATCCTCCTCAAGCTGAACGACGACGGGACCTTCAAGCAATGCAACGAAGGATATCGGGAGGGCCGCTGGGTCACGGGGCGCTGGAAAGCACAAGTGGTTGAGAAGGAGGACGGCAACACTCCGGACGACAACAGCAGCAGCAGCAGCAGCAAAAGCAAAAGCAACAAGTGTGTTCTGCTTCTGCTGGCAATGAATCGACAATACTTTGGACCCCCATACGACGTCTTGCTAGAGGCCAAGAGTGGTGCGGTTGGCATCGATGATGCGGGAACGGTGGTGGAGGGCAATGGCAACGACAACGAAACGGAAGAAGAAGCGAGGGAAGAAGCCGCAACGACGAGCCTAGAGGAATCTCTCCAAACATGGAAGGGGACCGTACAAAAAGGAAAATTTCTTCGGCCCTCCCCGGGAAAGCACCCGTTCGATGCCGATACAAGCACCCGTATCGAAAGCACGGGTTTCCTAGTGGACAACGAATCTCTTGGAGCCTTTTCTCTGGAACGGGCACTGTCGGCCGCGTCGATCATCAGGCATGGGCGACGGGGGCAAAGACGAACCGCCGGTGGCGAGGACGACGACAGGGACCGATTGGAGCGGGGCTCTGAGCCAACCGAACCCGATCGACAAGGGGGGGAAAGCGACGGTACCTTTTTCCTGCCGCATTCGTCTTCCGACGACGGGGTCCTCCAGTGACAAACACAGGACGAAACCACTTTTCGAGGACACGAAACTACACCGTTTTCGTGATTTTGAATTGGAACCACACCATTGCGTTACCCTTAGTTCTAACCAATTAATCTATCAATTCCTTTCACCGTGTTCAAGGCGCGTTCTGTTCCTCCGTCTCTTCTTCTTCCTCCCCGGTGATGGGGTCCATTCCCACGGCCTTTCGAAGGTTTTGGTCCAGCAGGTGGCTCGGCTGGACGTTGCTGAGGGAGGTCAGCCAGTTTTTCTTGGCGTCGGGAGTAAAGGAATCCAGGGTCGACAGGAGCAGCTTGACCTGGGGCCGGTGCAGGCCGTTCTGGTTCTTGCAGAGGTTGCAGGGCAGGATGGGGAACTTCGACAGCATTGCGTACTCCTCGATGTCGTCCTCCATGCAGGTTATGAGGGGCCGCATCACCGCCAGCTTTCCACGCCGACTCGTGTACCGGGCCGGCATTGCTTTGAGCTCACCGGCGTGCAGCATGTTCAGGACGAGGGTCTCGAGGGAATCGTCCGCGTGGTGGCCCAGGACCAGCTTGTTGCAACCTAGCTCCAGGGCCTTGGAGTAGAGGATCCCCCGCCGCAGGCGCGAGCACATGGTGCAGAACGATTTTCCGGCCGAGGTCTTGTCGACGACCACCGAATAGGTGTCTTCCTCGAGGATTTCGTAGTCTACCCCCAGCTCGTCGAACCACTTTACGAGAGGTTCGCCGTCGTACCCGGGCTGCTTTTGGTCCACGTGGACGGCCGTCAGCTTGAAGTCGACACCGATCGGTTTCAATTGCTCCTGCAGGTGCATCAGCAGGACCAGCAGGACGGCAGAATCTTTTCCTCCGGACACACACACCATGATGTGGTCTCCGTCCTGCAGCATTTCGTAGTCTTTCGCGACGGCCTTGAGCTGTTTCAGTAATTTGAATTTCAGTTTGCCAACGGGGGAATTGCGTTCTTGTTTCTCTCGTTCCTTTCGGAGCTTTCGTTTTTGTCGCTTCTCTTCCCGCTCTCGCAGCTGCTGCTCGTCTTCTCGCGTGTCTTGTTCCAAGGGGGCAGCTACGTTTAGGCCTACAAGACCCGATGCTATGGACCGATGCGATTGGGGAACGGGAGATACGAAGGCATAACAGATCGCCGGTATGCCCAGCAACAGAAGAAATAGCGTGTGGCGAATCATTGTGTAGATTGAATTGATTCAAACCAAGTGCGTATGTATTGGGTACGGTGTTCAAAAGGAGGAATGAATCAATCGCGAGACATGCAAAGCATCATCAACAGTGTTATTGTACAACTTTCTTTGCTGGTCTATTGCCTTGAGGTACGTAGTACGACAAAGAATATTCACGAACGAAAAGAAGTTTTGTACCCATCACTATCATCATCCGTCTCCCGCCCTTTGTCCGTTGTCTCAATTCGCTCGGCGCTGATGGTCCTGGATGCTGAGTTCGTACGTGTCCGTATGTTTTTCCGTCTGTCTTCGATCGGCAAAAAGGTTTCCGACGGAAGAATACGGGATTGGCTCGCCAACGCTTCGTACTTCGTACTGTTCAAAAACTAAGTGAGTGCAAGCAAGGGTGAAAAGAACTGATGTTGTCAAGGTACGGTACTCGTACTAATTTATTTGCTATTTTATACTGAGGAGGCCTATGTTGATTCTACTACACCAAAAAAATTGGTTTTTACCAGAAGTCTAGAGCAGTGAGAATTCTTCAAGGTTACTACTAGCTCCTAGTACTATGCAAAAGAGAAAGTGGTAGTCCAGTTCACCATAGCCAACATAGTATTTTTAATATATGTACTAGTACTACTGTACTACTAGTAGTACTAGTATAACATAAATATGAAATCCCGCTCTGTGGTTTTGTCGCCTACTACAAGAAACTTTGTTTCTGTATGATTTCTTACTTCCTCCTTCTGACAGCGACTGTCCCGTGACTCATTTTTTGCTATCCGGATGTGATAGTCCCCTATTTAAGTATGGTACCCAGTATGATACCGTGCAATCACTGCCAGAAACATGTTTTTGACTATTAAACTTATTGTAACTACAAAATATTACTACTGAACTATTCTTTCGCCTCCTGTGTTGGCCTCCCCTTCAGCTTGTGCAAGTAACTTGTGCCCTGCAACAATAAATCAGGATACCAAATAATATAAATTGCTGAAAGAATTTGTAGATCACTACGGTCTTTGTGGGCAACACTACGGAGTGCATCCAGATCTAATAGGGGCCTTCTGTTGGAGATATTCCCTGCAGGGCAATTGATTGGATCATAAGTTTCCTTATAACGTTTCCAAACCCTTGAGATAGTTTTGGTTGACATGTTGAAATCGCTTGCTGTTTGATTGCTTGCAGTATCACTTGCAGTATCGCCTGCTGTGGTATCGCCTGCTGTGGTATCGCTTGCCGTATCGCTTGCCGCCAGGCGGAGGATGTACTGTCATTGCAGTTATCTACATATTCTAACTAAGAAGTATCTTCATAGTAACGCGTTCATTATTTAGGACTGTTACGTATTGCATTCATGCTGTAAGCTACTAATAGTTTAGTTGGGGAAAAGCATCGAGAAGACCCATCAGACAAATCAAAGCACAAATTCGAGTCAGCATTGGTTGTTGTTATTTCGCAAGATGTCGATCATTTGTTCAAGAGAATGGGTATACCAATGTCTTGTTGATGTTTTTCCAGCATGACAAAATTGTTTGTTGAGCCAAAAGGCGGCCTCCATTTTCAAAGCATCTTCCAGCGATTCAAACAGCAATCCATCGCTTTCACTCTCGAGAGGTACCGGGCATGCCACACCAGGCGGAACGCATTGTTTTGCATCCTCGATCGTAGAAGGGCGGTTGCGACTTTTCTTAATCCATTTTGGCAATTTGTTCTTTCCTCTCCCGAAAACGTCAAGAGTGGGAATGTTATCGTTTACAAAGTAGGCTCTGTACAGCGCTTTGCCTCCCTTCCCTTTGAAATCTGCAATATCCCAATTTTCTATATTCAGTGCTACTGTAAACTTCTCGCTATGATTGACCGTATCCCCGGCAAAAACTTGTGCCTCAAATAGCTTGAAGAGCAACGCAAGAATGTTGGTGGAAGGAAATGCAGGCATGGCTTCTCCGCTGTTAAGAGTAGTCGAAAACCATGAGTTTGACGATGTAATTAGTTGCTGATCACCATAGTAGCTTGTCCCACCATGCTGTAATTTCTTTTCTCCCGCGGCTTTTTCTCGACTTGCACTAATCTTCGAGGGGATGGACTTTTTTGAATCATTTGGTGGGATCTTCTTTTTGTTTGAACTGTCGACCTTTTTCGAGTCCTTCGATGCAATGCAGTTTGCGTTTGTTTCTTTCGATAACCGACGAAATTGTCCCTTCTGCCCTTCGTTGGTAGCATACTTTCGTTCTTTTCGCCAATCAAAAAGATTTTCCATTGTTATCGATTCCTCTGTCATGAATTCCCATGTCGACACGCTGTACCCATCAAACCCGTTGAATACCTCGCACAACTCTTTGATCCTCTCAGGGGAGCATACTAGCTTTTCTCCCATGCTCATAGATCTTTCATTAAACGCGATGGCATCCTGAAGTCGATCTTTTAGTTGTTGTTCTTCCCATATAAGTTCTTGGGATGATTCACCATCAGTTAGTGGTGCTACACTGAGAACGACACGATCGCCTCCGCTAGATTTGTTTTTGAAAACCGTAATTGCACGGTCAATCAACCAAGCATAAGATTTCTGTATTTTTTTTCTGGCTGCACTTTCATCGTTTTGAATAGCCCACCGTAAAGGTGTGTTGATTTCTAATCCAAACGACAACAACGACATCACGAGAAAGAGTGGGTTCGGAGGTAACAATGTTAACCCGTCCACTCTCATCCMGCCTCGTTGAAGTTCCAATGCATTTGCTGCCACCGCGTATAAACGATTGGTAGTATGAATTGCCGTCGATGGCACTGAATCATCTACATACACCTGGTTGGAAGAATCCAAACGATTCCAACGCTTCGAGACATCGATCTCCTCGCTACTCATTGCAAAGTCATAGGTTTCCTCCGAATCCAAATTAGTATCGTCGCAAGGAATTCGCAAGGTATGCTTTTTTTGACGCTGACTTGATGCCAGCAGCGCTAAAATTCGAGCACCTTCTGGAACATCTAAAAATAGAGGTCGTGCAATCTCACTGCTGGAAGTTGCTCGAGTGTTCGTAGGACGCTTCACGATAATAGATTGAGCACTATTTTTTTTGCTTGTTGACGATCTGATATTCTTCCTAGCCAATAAATCCTCTAGGTTTTGCTTGGAAATCTCGCGACATTCACCGATTATATTGACCCAAAAAGGTTGGGTAGTAGACGCCTTCTTTTTCTTCATAGAATGTTGCTCAAGAAAGTACCAAATCATTTTGGAGTTTAATTTACAACCGAACACTTCAGGGATTATATATGCACAAGCTTCCCCAAAGTAATTTCCAATTTTCTTTTTTGTCAACTTGATTCGGATAAATTCTTTCCGTCTTGCAAAAGAATCATCAGTTCTTGGGTTGTCGAGGACAGTCCAAAGTCCACAAGCCCGTTCTTGAATTCCGCGGCGCTTGACATTAGTGAAATCAAATGCAAAAAGATTCCATTGTTCATAACCTTCTGGAAGGGACTCGAGCAATTTGCGGGTTTCCTTTTCGCATGAATTTCCTTTCTCGATGTAAAGATAGAGCTCTTCACTAGAGTAGCAGAGTATTATCTCGACGTTCATTTCACTTGCATAAGATAAAATACGGTATTCGAAGCCTAGGACAAAACTCGGGAAGTGAAAACTTCCTTCTTCTTGAAAAACTCCACTCTGTTGTAATTCGTTATGTTCAACAATTCTGAAAGGGTGTTTTTCGGGCTGAAGTATGCGGTCTAGATTGGCCTCTTTCAGTCTTACACCTGACTTTCCTTTGATTGAAAGAGCGACAGAACCATCATGCGTAAGCTGTAGTTTTGAAGGGGCGCATTCAACGATTGAATCGGAGAAAACCCAAACTTTTAAAACTCTTAGAATCAATATCTTTCCTTCTGGCATGTCTCTCGGTGGAAGTTGTATCCGTAATCTTTCTTCGCTTATACCCAAAAAATCAGCCACCCTCTTTCGAAGACTATTTCGAGAAGACAAAGCTTGTTGCCATCTTTTCAACGCAAGATGATTGTTGTGACACCAACTGTTCTTCTTGGAGGAACCAACGACGCCTTCATAATCCCATAGAGCATTCATCAAACCCATTGGCTCCGAATACAGGCCACAGTCAAACTTGCATTTTGCAGAAAACGTTTGCGATGCATTTTGGTTGAACTTCCCAGGAGCGAGCCACATCGGACTCGTTATCTGATAGGGAGTTTTTGGGAGCGACATCATTGCAGCCATTTCGATTGCCTCGGCCGCAACACCGAACTGAATTCCGAGTCCTATGAAAGATCCAAGTGATAGATCCACACCAAGTGCAGATACAAAACTTCCGAGAGAAGTAATATCCGCTTCGTCGTCGGGTTCTGTAATGAAGTTCCAGTGATACAAACTCTGAAAGGAACGATCGATAGTATCAAGTGGAGGGGGCTCCAAGCAGTCCATGAAAACAGGCACAACTTCCTCGTGCAAAATCTGCTTCAACATTAGGATGACACTATCCAATGGGATTCGGACCATTTCACCGGGTTCGAACTCATCGAAATAATTATTGTGTGCTCGTCGCGTATAGAGACGATATACATTCCCGGGCCTTACTCGACCAGTGCGACCAGCTCTTTGTTTCGCAGATGCCTGCGAAATCCAAGCTGGTGTTAGCATCTGGCGATGGCTCGCTTGATTGTAGATAATCTGGCGGCAAAGTCCGAGACAAATCACGTGGTCTACATTTGGCAGCGTCACGGAACTTTCGGCAGCGTTTGTGGCAATGATGATCTTCACTTCATCCTTGGCGGGAGCATGAAATGCTTCCATCTGGTCCTCGAAAGGGATATCACCATGAATAGGAAAGCAAGTGTACCGAACCCCGGGTGTGTGAAATCCTTCGATGCACTCCGATATGGCAATGATCTCGGCCATCCCCGGCACAAAAATCAGCACAGAAGACCCCGGAATTCCAACAAGTGTGGCCAAGCGTGCCGCCAATCCGAATCTGTTTTTCATTTCAGCGCTCGTTGGCGCCGTGATGCATCGCTTCTTCTCGTTTTCCTGTTGAATGGCCAGCGCAGCCTTCGCTTCCTGATTCGGCAAGCCAAACTGCGCAAGGTCCTCAACAAAGTACTCCGTGATGGGATATCGTCGCACACCTACATGAATAGGTTCGTTAGGAACATCGAAATACTCTCGGTACATTTTTGTTGCTAAGGTCGCAGACATCAATACCAGTCGAATGTTCTCATTGGTTTCCAGCAAACGTCGGCACAATAAGCACAAAATGTCGGTGTCAACCGATCGCTCGTGGACTTCGTCAATGACAAGGTGGGTACAATCTTCGAAGCGCTCTGGATTGTTAGCTAGTAGACGAACCAGGTAGCCAGTGGTGACGAAGTATGCCTGGGTCTCCTTCGATTCGTATTCCTTCCAGCCATGGCCCATTCGCAGAGCAAATTTGTTTTTGAACTCAGGTTCGCACGAACGTACGCGTTCCACCAAAGCCTTTGCTGCAATCCGTCTCGGTTGTGATATAAAAAATTTGACCTTCTGGAGACTACCATCGGGGGGTGGGGCCTTGAGAAGCATGACCGGAACACGGCTGCTTTTACCACAACCGGTCTCCCCGTGAATGATTGTTACACGATGATTTCGAATGTTCTCTAGAATCGCCGATTCGTGTTCGTCAATAGGTAATCGAAGAGGTTCTTCAATCAATACAGCTTCCGATTCGTTTTCTATTGCAGATTTTTCTTCTTTCATGGCATCTGTTTCTATCGGTGTTGGACGCAGGGATGCGAGGGCGGCATGAAAATGGAGGCGACTCATGAGTGCATCGGGTGGAGTTGTTCTAACCAGGAAAGATGAGTTCATTGTTCTTCGATAGAATCGTGCGATGCAACGCTCGATAAAGTTAGCAGCTTTTATCTCTTGATAGGTTGGTCTGGTTTGGAGCGTCGGTATAGTGTGTCGCTCCATAGGCATGCTAGACATTTCGAAAGCCTGTACAGCATATTCTGACAGAGGAAATTTGGCATCCGCACCGTCCACGAGGTCCAACGTTTTTCGCAGGCATCGTATGATCCCATCTCGGACATAAAAATCTTCCGGCAACAGCTGGGCTTCGTTTGCGTCCCTTGCGATGATGCCGTCGTGTTTTTCGATATTGGTAGAATTGAACACGAGGGGAAATGCTTCTAGGCTATGCAAATTGTACAAGCTTCGAACAAAACTCAACGCCTCTGCTCCCTCTTTGTTCTTGGCAGATACCTGATAGTCCTCGTGGCACTGTAAATAGTAGACCATGGATTGGACGTTAGTTATATCGACAGAGTCCGGTACATTCAGGGACTCACGCGGATCAACGTAATCGTTCCCCATCAACAAGGCCATTTCGACCAATCGGTCGTCGTTCTCGAACCCCAGCAGGTTTGCCAAAGCCGACCTCCTGGCCACGCAAGCGTGGATGCCCGACGGTTCAATAGCCAGTTTACCCAGGGGAATATACTGAATGTTCTTGAAAAAGTAAAAGTCAGAATCAAAGGCAACGACATAGGCTCGATCGTCTCCCGATGCATGTTTTGCCAGCTCCACGTCGGCTTCTTCGTGGCATTCCACGGTTTCGATAAAGTCGCCTCCTTCCTCTAGGAGGGCGTGGCGAACGCAAGTGGGAAACAGCTTCGAAAACGGAAAGTCCTGCTTCCATTCACAGACGTACTTTCTTCGTTTCTTTTTACTGGCCGAGATCATCGTTCCGTGATTGCAAAAGAGTTCGAGGTAGGATTCCTGTTGATCGAGTTCCGCCTTCCGTTTGTGGTCCGTTTTGACTTTTGCTCTGCGGGCTGGTCCATCCCAGAACACCTTAACTTCCGAAACATTGCCCTTGAGGCCTGAGACGAACTCCTTTGTTGCCGCCCGGATTAGGTGGAGGGGCAGCATGCACGGAAGCGCTTGTACCGTGGTCTGTAGATCGGTCATGACTGCTTTCGTGGTCGGACAGTTTGTGGGTTTACCAGGGTTTTGACCTTTGGTGCAGAGGGACTGTAGATGGCGAGAGTAAGCGATATGGTGAAGGTAGAAGGCGAGTCCGTTCCCATCAATCAAAAAACGTGAATTCGAGGGGATCCTCTCGAGAGGCGGAGAACCGCTCTTGGTTGCCATGAAGGCATCGGAAGCGTTCCATTCCCTCCATATAAAATGCTTGCACCCGCAGGACGACAGCAATGACCTGCTATCTCTCTCGACATACGGAGACCACAGTGATTGGCCCCCGTCGTCTTCCTCCGCTTCTAACCAACCAACATCTCGCAGTAAGTGTCGAATGCCCCTTACACCCATGAAAAGAAGATTACTCGCTTGTTCAATTCAGACCTCGTGGACTGATAAAAATCACGTGTCTCTGGACAATAAACGAATTGTGGTAGTGGTGGCGGTGGCGGTGGCGGTGGCAATTGTGTGTTGGGAAAGGTGGACGTTGGTAAGAGAGGACGACATCACTCCGTTCCTACTGATGGAACAGACGAAAGAGCAATTGGAAACACAGCATCGTACGTACTTAATTTTGTAACCAAACCCTTTCCTAAGGAGAGCCCATATTTTTTTACTAGTAGTCTGGTTACAAAAAAAAGGGGTCTGGTTACAAAAACAGGGGCACTGGTGTGCTTCTGCGCACTTGTAACCAGGCAAATGCACCTCAACAGGTACAAACTAAAAAACTGTCTTCACTACTGTAAATACGTAGTATCAGTAATTGTACACAGTATCTGTACTAAAAAAATGAGAGCAAACTGATCTTGATTGCTATTCCAGTACTACAAACTCGTGTAGAAAACACCATAGAAATATTGATATGCAGGGGGAAACAAGCAAAAAACAAGTAAAACACCAGCAGAACGCCGTATCGTATCAGCAGCTCCTCTGTATCAGCAACTCATGTCAGTGTCCTCCATATTGTATCAGTGTCTTCCGTATCATAGAGCGTCCTCCGTATCAGTAGCGGTTTGCTCCTCTGTATTGTATCAGTGTCCTCCATATCAGGGAGCCTCCTCTGGCTCCTCCATATCAGCGACTTGTCGTATCAGCAATTGTCCTCCGTATCAGCAGCTCTGTATCAGTGGCTCCTCCGCATCATATCAGCGGCTCCTCCAGCAAATCGTATCAGCGGCTCCTCCGTATCAGCAATCCAGCGCTGAGTACATGAAAATGTTGAACTGCTTTGTCAATCACCAGCACAAGATGGACGCGGATGGGGACAACCTGTAGGATTATGTGGAGGAGCTCAGAGAGGAGAACGCAGGCACAGGAGAGGACAAGAAGCGCAATCTGCTAAAGTGAATAATTTAATTGCTGCAATTAAACTAAAGGAAACAAGGGGGCTTGGGAAGCCAACACAGATGGATAGGCCTCTAATGAAGGGCAAGTTTTTGCAAGCCTTGGATCTTTTGGAACAGCAAGGTTCCGTGATAAATAGGAGACAATTGATAGCAATGATGGTAGTGCAAACGCACTTCATGGCTCGTAATGATGATATGGCTCATATAACAAAGGATTCTTTGAAAGCTTGCTCTAGGTTCCCTGAATTTTTGACCTTGAAGATGAAGTGGTCAAAGAATGTGAGGGAAGAGAGGGATTGTCCAGACCAAATCTTGATGGGCTCTATGAATCCAAAAGCATGCTCAGTACTTCAATTGGCATTATTTTTGGAGAAGTGGTGCCAGGATGGGCATGGAGCAGTAAGCCAATGGTTATTTATGGAAGGAACTATGAGTTCTAGATCACACATGAAATTCGTGAAGAAGGAAATTGCCCATGGAAAAGCCCAGTATTCTGGATTTTTGAAAAGGCATATTTGGAGGAATGGTGCATTTAATAAGGAGAAGCCAGGTAGGTTGGGAACTCACTCTATTAGGAAGTTTGCTGTATCACTTTGCAGACACACAGGAATGGCCAAGGATGATGTTAACTGTAGAGCTAGATGGAAAGGAAACCAAATGCAGTTACTGTGGCCAGACATCAATGTTGTGAAACAATTGTATTTTGATGGAGTTTGCCTGTACAAGCCAGTAGATGGCTCTGGAATAACTGATGAATGGATTGTTGAACATGTTACTCCAAATATTGCAAGTTCATTTGGCAATGAGGTCGCAGTGATTCTTGGAAAGGCATTGCTTTGGGCTGACAATGGTTGGGACTGTTCCAGATGATATCAGAAGGAATGTGATGGCATCTTTTGTACAGCTGAATGAAAGAGTTAGAGCTAATGGTGTTGCTGGTGTTGCAGTTGATGATGGTGCCAATCCTATTTGAAAAGCTGAAATGGTCCCAACTGACCAAGCTGGGCAAATACATTTTGATGAGCTTTATAACCCAGAGGTTACTAATGGAGAAGCTGCCGCTGGGAATGGTCCTTTTGGTGGAAATTCTGCAATGGGAATGAGAAGATCTCATCAACAGTGGATGAATGTGATGTATGCAAAATCTTTCCCCTTGAAGGCATAGTTTTCATTCAAACTGGTAGTCTTGACATTGAACTTAGATACTGCATTGGCTTTCTTCTTCAGTGCCTCCAGGACCTTGATGTGCTCTTGTCTTTTCTTCATTGCTTCAGCAAAAATGTATTCCTTGTTGTTAAATGATGTATCTCCTCATGTAGTAATAAATGGCCTGCTGAAATACTTTGCTGGTGTAGCTATAGCATCTTGACAAGCTCTGGAATTTGGTACAGTGACCATCTACAAAATATCTTTCTTTTTTTGCAGTGCATACTTTTGGAAGACACTACCATTGAAACCAGCATCATCTAACACCTTCACACCCTTCCTTCATTCTCAATCAATGCTATGACATTAGGATCAGCAATGAGAGCAATAGTACCATCTTTCATTACAATCAGCTCATGTGCACCTTTGCTATCTGATAGACAACCCCTTGTGAACAGAACAATCCCAATTTTTTTCTCACACTGCTTTGAAATTGCCAGTAGAAAATGGTGCTTTATCATGTCCTCTTCCTCTGCCTTGGATTTCAGTTGGAAATGGGGTGGGAACAGAGAACCAGCAGCAGTACTCCCAGCAATGAATATTACCTGCACACTACTCTTGTTTGTTCTGTCTGCACCACAGGCAACAATAGCCAATTTGAAGAGCAGCATCTTGTATAGGAATTTCCCCCAGTCAACAAATGAATGATTTCCATCAAGATTTAATCCACTTTCATCAAGATTTAGGATCTGATTAAGTTGAAAGTCAAAAAATACCAGCTCTCCTTTGATCTCACCATCATCAGTCTTCTTGTCTGTTGCCCATCCTCCAGATACGAGGCTGTTGAACCACAAGTTGATATTGTTATAAGTTGTCTGCTTCTTGGCTCTCTCCCTGTTTTCAATTTTAGAGCATCCATTAACAAATTTAACATCAGGTATAAATAAGATAGACAGACAATTGTAAAATCTTCCATTAAGACAAGATGCTACTACTACTACTAGTATCATCCAACAAGTCACCATCTTTTGGTTCATTTTTTTCTTCCTTCTCTGAACAACCAAGGGCAATGTACAATGAGATTGTATCTACCAGAACTGACTCCACCAATGCTGGGAAAGTTACACAACACCCTGAATTCCAATGGGGGGAAATATCCTCCAGTCCTGCATTCATTTGCTGTTGAACCATCTTTGGAACATTATCATATAGGCTCGGCTACTAAAAAAAGACTATCCAGTTGCACATTAGCAATGCTGTATCTATGTACACAAATATCAATAAATACCACTAGGACCCCCCGACCCCCCCACATGTAGCAGAGTAATCAAGTTAAAAAACAGCAAGACGAATTCACACGTATTGGGTGCTGATTCCCATCATTATAGGATGCTAAATTAGCATTTCTAGCAATTTTTAATATCAGGAATCAAAATTTCAAGGGACCACAGAGAGTAAGGAAGGCAGGAGGAGGCTTCATCTCAGTCTTTTTGAGAATCTGGAATCTTAAATAGTTTGTAATGATGACTAAAAAGAGGTCTGGGTAGGTACTGGTACTACGTCACAGGTACTAGGGCTTTCTGTTGAATCTTACAAGAGACTCAAAAATTGATTCTTGGGTTCCATTGTAGATCTAGCACATTTTGAAAGGGGCAGGTCCAACGACCCATTCTAAAAATGATGCTAAATCTATGATACTACTAAGACGAACAACATGCGATAGATTTTTGGTCTGTCCTCTGTTTAGCATTTCTATGATAACGGGAACCACCCATTCAGGTGGAGGAAGAAAAATCATTTCTGACTTACAGAATTGCTAGTTCTGATTGGTGCTTTAGTAGCAGTAGCAAGCAAGCAAAGCTTGCTGTTAAAAGTCAGAAACTGTGGCTTTTTATTGTATTTGTACTCATAACCTAGTCTAGATTCGTTCCATACATTTGTCTTTCTACCGTACCTTGTACGAGTACGAACTTACTTTCTTGAGTGCATCCTTTCACATCAAAGGATCTGACAAAAATAAATTTAAGAAAGAGAACGCGACATGACACTGTTGTTCTCATTTCCTCGGAAAATAGAAAATATTTGTCCAAAGGGTCTCGTCTGTCATCGTAAGACAACTTCAATAATCTAAAGTTTTGATAATTATGGAAGACTACTGTAAATTATAGAGCTTTACCGTACCAGGACAGGGGAAAAAGCATCTTGATGTGTTTCCGGGATTGTTTGTTCACGGCCCTGCTATTCCCCTGCTATTCCCCACTTTACTTTACGACTGGATCTTATTGTTCTTTCTCCCATACCGTACTGTAATACTGTAATTGTGACTTTTATCAGCTGTTCGCTTTTTGCTGTGTGTCATCCCCATCAGAATCTTACGGACTAATAGATTGACATACGCTTTTCGCATTCTTATTTCGTCGAAGTGAGATTTTTTTGAGAACTTGGACGGCGCACCACCTTGTTTTAGTTAAGGAAAAAATCATCTGATGGAAAAGCATCAATAAACAGAAGCGCAACCAATTATCCATAACAATAAAAATCTGTTGTTGGAAACTCTACATGAACAATAAAGAATCTGGCTGAATCGAAACCCAACATATCCGTGACAAGAAAGCGCACCTCTGTTTTAAGAATGAAAAAGTTCCTTCTGTCGCAAGCGGTCGCAATCGCCACAATAAATGTTCACGGAGCCATGGTGGAGCACAACCTTCGAAAAAGATCTTTCGAACCCATCATCCAAAAAAAGGATCATGATGACGAGGGATCCAGGAAGCTGAATCCATCTTCTTCGTTGGATCTCGGCACCCTCACGGTAGAAATAGGTTCTTCGTTTTCAATAGACGGTAACACACGGATTGTGGGCGGAGATGCCACCGATTCCGAAGAATACCCCTACTTTGTTCTGATGCCCGGTGGTGGGTGTGGAGGAACATTAATTGCCCCAACAGTTGTGCTCACTGCCGCTCATTGCAAACCTCACAACTACCTGGACCAGAAAGTCTCCGTGGGTCCTACCGGAAGATATTACAACTCCGGCCAGAAAATCAAGGTTATCGCTATAGCGACCCACCCGAATTACGCTTCAAGTTCTTTCAACAACGACTTTGCAGTTTTATTGCTAGAAGAGCCCTATAATATGAACAGCAACATTCAATTGGGAATGAATGAACACAAGAGCATACCGGCTGATAACGTTGTTCTCAATGTTATTGGGATGGGAAGGACTTCATACAATGGGAATATTGCCTATGTTCTGACGGAAACGAACGTTCCAGCCATTTCCAACGACGAGTGCAAAAAAGCGAATATAAGGTATAAATTAAACATTATGGACAGTATGATCTGCGCTGGAAGGGGTGTAGGGCAAGATGCCTGCCAGGGAGATTCAGGAGGACCCCTGGTTAAAAAGGACGGGGATACGCACACTCTGATTGGAATTGTATCTTGGGGCATCGGTTGTGCCACCCATCCAGGCGTCTATTCACGGGTCAGTGCGGGACTGGAATGGATGAAATCTATAGTATGCGACGAATGGAATACAGGTTCTTCTGAGTTCTGTGGTGGGCTTACCCCGACGTCTCCCCTCTCGCTTCCCCCAACCCCGGCACCAGTGCAACGGCCAAGCTCTGCCCCAATAACGCAAGATACATTAAAACCATGCCAAGAGGACGATCCGGATTTTTTTAAGAACAGGAAGCGAAAGAATTGTAAATGGGTAGCCAAAAAACCCTATGGGAAAGGAGGGAGATGCAGGAAGAAGCACGATGGGAAAAAGATTGGAGAATTTTGTCCAACGACTTGTTCGAAAAATAGGTGCCAAGTTGTTTCTGAAAAGATCGAAGGCAGCAACAGCCCTTAATCCTAGAGGGAAACGTGTGAACTATTATAAGGAATGAATACAATATGTGATTGGTGATGCATCCTGACAAATGTGTACATTGAATCCTAAATACTTAAATATTAGATTATTCATAAAGCAAACTAGAAACTATGACAATTCAATTGATCAAAAGTTTGATGAACAACAAATCTGCATACGGTTCAGGACTGATCTGCAAGTTTTCTCGCTTTACTCTTCCACAAAAAGGGATGAAGAACCGTCGAGCCTACGAATGCTATGCTTGCCGTGGTTTGCCATCATTCACTTCCGACACGCGCACCGAAGCGAACAGTTATTCAATTCGAAAACATGTAGGTACTCAGGAGATCGTTTGCCGTTGCTAATTATCGTCTGTTCTCAGACTCTATATTATAACAATTGCTATCCGGGCATTCTTTAAAACATGGAAGTCTAGCTTTTGGTTCGATGATATTTTTAGTGGTGCCAGTGTGTTTAGTATGCACTATGACGTAACTCATTTTAAAAAAATTTTAATGCGCATGAACGAGCTCTCTATGTTCTAAATATTGTTGAGTTGCACTTCAACTTCTCCAGTTGAATGCTGGTCATGTGAAAGGAATTTATCAAAGTCTGGGACAAAGTCCAGATTGTGGTCTTGATGGTGGCTATCATCATCGCCCTCGTCCTGAGCCTTGTAGGCAGTAGTTGCTGATGATGAAAAAAAGGATTTCGTTCTTTTTTTTCTTGATTTTTGTGGAGATGAGCCAACATTCGAGTAGTCCCAATTATCCGGTGTGTTTTCTGTCGACTCATCATGATCGATGTACAATTCAGGATTCATCGGAGGCGGCAAGTCCGAAGGTGGCAATGTCAGGATGTGACTGTCCTTTCTCATTCTTTCGCTAGAAAAAGTGGTGAATGGTATTTTGCTAGACACACAGGAGACTTCTTCATCCTTTTCTGTGCAAAGGGTATCTAGATGGTGTGGCATTGTTTCTTTTTGTTGTTCGTCTTCGATACACATAATTCTACTATCCATTGTACTGATGTCGGATTCAGATACACGAGAAGAATATTCTTCTTCTTCGTCATTATAGTAATATTCCGTACAATCTGGGTAGCCTGATCTTCCTTGATCATGAAATTCGCTTCTCGGTGAAGAGCTCACGGCACCATCTTCTTCAAACCCTTCATACTCTTGCCATTCGTGTTTATAACGTGAAATGTACGCCAGGTATTCTTCATGCTCGTCTACGACCATATTCTCCGCAACTTCAGTCTCATCATGATACACTTTTTCTTCTTCAATGTTTCCAAGCCAAGAAGAACGCAATGAGATCATGGCCATCACACAAAGAAACATGATAAGAAACATAATAAAGCCATATGATGATGCCGACAAAGTCTCTGTACAAATAATTTCATGAGATGCTTGAGTGTAAATGGG
This sequence comes from Pseudo-nitzschia multistriata, assembly GCA_900660405.1. Taxonomy (NCBI): domain Eukaryota; phylum Bacillariophyta; class Bacillariophyceae; order Bacillariales; family Bacillariaceae; genus Pseudo-nitzschia; species Pseudo-nitzschia multistriata. The sequence goes on along the minus strand of CAACVS010000636.1, from coordinate 106,704 downwards.
ATGGATTGAGTTGCATCCCATAGTCTTTGAAAGACTCGACAATTCTCGTCGCATATTCGTCAGTGACATAGCCAAATCTCTTGCTCCAGTCAGCATTTCCTGGAAGTCTTGGGTATTGCCGCACTTCTGAAGCACGTCTGCCCGTCCAACCGCGTCGATTTTGGATACCTGCCGCCAAATATTGTCAACAAACTTTTGGGTTTCTGACTTGAGATCCTCGATAACTTGCATAGGATCGGGGCCATGGCACTGGTTAATATATGTAAATGCTGTTTGATATGTTGTACCTTCCGTCCCATTTCCTACTGTTTCGAGAATTTCTAGTATTGTTTCATCTGGTGAGCCATCTGAAGAACTAGATAAACAGACATCTGTACCAATGATTGTAGTCAGAGCTAACGTCATCAGTATTATCCAGCACGTGACAGCACTTAGGATGAGGAGCGGAAGCACAATGTATGTCATGTTTCGTTGAAAACGGGCACTAGACCTTTCTCTCCAAGCCAAGACGACACCGAGCATCGCTATCACAACGAGGCTACCAATTGCCAATAAAAATCCGGGTAGAATCATTAGATACTTTTCTGTTTCATCTCCATATGATTCGATGGCAGTCAACACAATCTCTATTCTATCTGCAAAGGATTGCTGAACCACGAATTGAGCTTTGATGTCATCCTTCAAACGATACTGCTGGTCGACAATTGTCTCTATGATGCCATTTATATCGACGCCAAGATAAGATTCAAATTCAGTCATGTTAACAAGTGGGCAAATAATGTCGAGGTCTGTTGGCACCTCATCGACCAATTGAAGAGCATCTGACGAAAGCGAATTGATGGCTTTTAGGGACAATTCCATGTCGTTCACTGTATTTTGTATATTCTGTTTGTCGAAAGAATGATTAACGCACGGTTTCGAGAAAAAAATACTAACGTGAGGGCCTCGATTTTCGTATCAATAGGGACGATGGCATTTGGTTGTTTTTTGCCGTAATCATTAGTTGGCAATACGTACCAAAAATAGACTGTCTGGAATTTCTTCACTCGTAGTCTCCACCAGCGCCCTTTTTAGTGAACCAAAAGTGAGAAAGAGGGTCAATGGTGTACAAATCAGGGTGATGGAGGCAAAGACAATAAATGCCGCTCTCGTTCTACGCTCACGTTGATTGGTTCCATTCATCTTCGCTTTACTCTCCCGACGCTTTACACATCGCCAAATTTTTCTTTTCGAATGAATATTATCTTGTTCAGCATCGCTACTTGAATTTTGAGCTAGCTTCCCTCGATATTTTGAAAATAGAGGCTTATTACTAGATACACTCATCGATTCGGCGCTTGATGAATCGGAAGTAGAAGCAATATCATCCTGGGTTTTCCCTTCTTGTGTCTCGCTTTTTTCATAATCAGGACGGTGGCTTTCGAAAGCAAGTCCCGAGGCACAGCCAACCTCCTGCCCTTTACATTTCAACACTATCAGTACAAATGCCCATATAAAGAAGAGAAATGACAGGATTATTGATACAACCAAAAGCCCATCTATGTAATCGCGCTGCTCCTCTCGTTCAGAAGAAAACAAATGCGTAAAATTCGCACTATGTCCTAGCTCTCGAGGTGCACGCAAGAATGCTCCCACCGCAACTGCAACTCTCGGCTTTAGAATATTAATTAGATGATAGAAATGATTTGGTAATTTGACAAAGATGTCCAACATTTGTTCGATGTTAGAATGGTAGCAATAGAAAAACATCAAACTCAAACGCATCCAAATGATTCGTTACCCGTACCGGAGTGTAGGTTGACTCGTTGAAAACAAAATCTGACATTTTCAAATTGAAATGTCCGAAGATGAAATGTAATAGAATGCGATAGAAAAATAATTGCAACGGCAACAGCAGCAGTAAAGGCAGGCAAAGATTTCGTTCTCGGCTGCAATGATCAATTCAAATGGAATGTAAATACCTCAGAGGATATGCAATAGTCGTCGAGTGCTGATCGATGGCTTGAAATTCAAATGTTTCAATATTTCTGCCTCCGCTCTAAATTTGTTTAAACTTGGAGTAGTTTTGCCTTGTTTGACCATTCCGAGAAGTAAACCATGTGCCTCTCTTGACCGATTTCTGCGTCCAACAGGTTTTTGTGCAAACCGAAAAGCGGAGAATTGGACGCAAACACACTTCAAGTACGCTGTGTTACCGTCGCTAAAAATTTCACGCAATTGGCGATATCACTTCGTGAAACTCGCTTCATGCATACAAGTATCGTAGACACGTAACGTAGCGTAGCTTTAAGGGAAAAAAAATGTTTCCACTCCAGTGAGAATAAAAAAATAGGCGCGCAGGATTTCAAAAATATTTAGTCCAGGTGATCAAATATTTGTTGAAAAAATTTCAAGTACGACAACGCACGATGTACCTACGTTACGTACGTACCTCAGGAGGTGAGGAGGTACGTACGCATCTAAACTGTAGTTAGAGGTTAGAGCTCTTAGTACGTACTACGTACGTTTCTTACTTACTTAGAAGTACTTCGTAGTTCGTAGTACAGTATGAAACTCTTGTGCTTGTGGAAAAGGTTCACAGTACGGTGCGGTGGTAGTACCAAGTAGTACCTTTACGCTTTACGTAGTGAAATCGCTTCTACTTTCTACGAGACATCTTTACGTATTTGGTTCCTAGGCACACAAAAAGTATCAGCATCTCTTGTCTAGACAACTCCGGCATTTCCAGTCTGTCCACACGAAATAATATTACGTACGGGTATGACCTGTGCCTTGGAACGAGTACGTACGTACGTATTGAGAAGAAGTATTACCGGCCGTTACGGGAAACAATTCAGTTGAGGTTGTGAATTTGTTTTAGTCACACTTCCGTGATTGATTTTGAATTTGAAAGGGAAAAAATCACATCTGAGAGAGTGTCTGAAGGAACTTGGTCCAAGTTACTACCGATTGCTGATCTTTCCAAACAGTAACACGAAAATTTTAACATTCATTTTTCAATGAGCAATTTCACTTAAACAATCATTCTCACAGCTGCAATAAGGGTTGGAAAATCTTGTCTCCAGCTAGAATGTCGTCTAGTCCTGTTGTGCAGATCATTCGCCGTTCAAAGAGGCGTGCTGCCATTATCGCAGCAACGGAGAAAATGAGAATTTTGGAGCCATACGGTCATAATCACAAAAGCGAAGATCTCTTCTTGAATGGAGAGCTTGTCAGAAAGAATAGACAATCTTCCGAAAAGGATTCTCTTTCTCTCAATTTTCCAGATTCCTCTCCGTCGTATTCTCCTTCCATCTTGGATGCTAGATCAAAAGCAATTTCTAATCCAGGAGATAGAACCTTCAACACAAATAACAGAGTGGAATTACCCTCGGCGATCTTGAGCGATTATTTTCAAGTCGATGATCTCGACGAACAAACGGCTTCCGTCGAACAATATTTCGACCCCTACACCGTATTATCTTCAGAAATTCCACCGTCGTCAACGTCACCCAAGAGCTTTTCTAGTTCAGTCAACTCCGATAGATTGAATGATGCCCTCACACAGCTTTATGACTATCATATTGCTGCCCAACACGGTAGTGATGGGATCGGGCGAAAGTGGAGACGCCGAATTAGACGCCAGCTTCGTCGATGCAAACGACTTGTAAACAGCACTGGACCCATGGAATTGTCAATGATGACTCAACACCGTCTCTCTATGCACACTCCCAACAAATCACCTATTCGTGCCAAGAAACTCATTTTTACGCATGTTGCTCATATTCCTACTACACCGGTACAGAATTATGAAAATTTCGCCACGAAGCTTAGATTCTCACCTGTCGCTGGTTTGACCACTACCCCCGAACACGTATACCACTACAAAGCTCCGATTGCTGCAGCATATCCAGCAAAAAAGGGCAACACTTTAAGATCTTTCTCTCGTGCTGCAAACGGTGCAATCAAACCCCAAAAACTTCTGTGATAAACATGGAAGGCAAGCCCATGAAAAGAAGCGACAAGATAGAAGCACCAATGAGAGCAAAATCCACCAATCTTAGAGATGCCATCAGCTCTCAATCTACCTATTCCTTCTCGAATCTAGTGGTACTACTACTACTACTACTAGTAGTAGTAGTAGTAGTAGTAGTAGTAGTAGTAGTACAATTAGTCATTCATTTTGTCTACTACTTTCCATTTCCATTCTACTTCTACCATAAATACTGTAACGTACTTCAAAGTATGATGTAGCTAGAAAGTCTTCCAAACATTTATGTGTGCTTCCTTCAGAACCTTATTACCCCCCATTCTACAAACACCCACAATGTATGCATGTCATCTATCTACCTTGCAGGTGCTCCTCCCACCAGTACAGTATTCCTGTTTTGCAACTTACCCCTAGCCTATTTTTGCAACTGGGAGGATTTTTTTCTACATCTAGTATTATATGAGCTAAAGTGCATATCACCTTTTAAGACCAGTCATATTTACTATTTGCTTGTGAGGTGCATTCTCAACCATTGAATATCCCTAAAGAGTGCAACAAATGCAATTAGAAAGCAGAACACACAGCACCATCTAGGATGGAGGTGCAATAAAATTAGAGGCCTCATTTATTTCATCCTCACTTATTTCATAATTCCTTGATCATCTTACAATTCCTTTACCACATAATACAAATCATATCCCTCCTACTAGTATTACTACTAATACTAGGAGCAGCTAGCTAATTTTTTTGGCATGTTGCCACCACCAGCAGGAGTTCAAGGAATTTACCATGGGAGTCCAACACAATCTCCAAAAGTGAATAATATAACTGCTGTAATCAAGCTTGTGAAGGAAACAAGAGGACTTGGCAAAGAAACAAAAATAGAAAGTAGAGCCCTAACAAAGAGAATTTTTTTCAAGCACTTAAACTTGTGGAACAGCATGATAGTACTTTGATAAATAGGACAAGGTTGAAATCAATGACAATGGTGGTACTATAAATGCATTTCATGGGTTGAAATAATGACATGGCTCATATAACTAGTATTGATTCTTTGAAGGCTTGTTCTTCTAGGTTCCCTGAGTTTTTGACCTTGAAGATGAAGTGGTCAAAGAATGTGAGAGATTGTCCTAAAAAGATTTTGATGTAATCTATGAATCAAAATTTTTATGCACCAGTATTGGTTTAGCACTATTCTTGGAGAAATAGTGCTATGTTTGACACGGGGCAATCAACCGGTAGCTTTTCATTCAACAAGGTCACTAATGAATATATAAAAAGAGAGATTGACATTAGCAAGAATCAATATTCTGAAGGAACACACAAATTTTTTATACTCACATAGTATCAAAAATTTGTGTTTTCCTTGCAGTATTTTCAGACCAGAGTTTTGTCCTAGTAGTAGCAAGAACTAAGGCTACAACCATGGGACAAGTCATGGAGACCATCATGATGTAATAGTACATAGAGTCATTGAATGTCCAGGAGCAAGTCCTAAGTTATTTTTAAAAATTGTCTCCAGAAGAGTGACACAAGAGGGACAGGAAATTACCCCCTTTTGCAATCTGCAGATATGCTGAATCCTCCTTTCACCATTTCTATTACTCACCAGGGATTGATCCAGTACTACTCAACTGCTATGGTGTAGACCACAAGGTCTTCAAAGACCTTCTCCTTAAACGACTGTTTGCACCAGTTTTCAACAAGTACAGCACTGTCAACAACGACAATCATATTGTGGAAGACCCTGAGCAAGAAAATCTTCTTCTGTTGAATAGAGATGCAACTCCCTTGAGACAAATGTCCAAATGGGACATGAGGATGATACAAGGATAGTTTTCAAAAATCAAAGACTGGGCATTCTTGGAAGAGTTTGGAGGGAGGAGGATCATCATGAACTTGCTGATCAACTTGTACAACTTTCAGTGCAGTACCATAGGACAAAACCAGATCCTTTCAGTCTTCGTGAAGACACCACCACCAGCAACTACCAACAAGGTGCCCAATCAAAAAGGGGACCTTCAAGGAGGATTATTCCATGTAGGAGGTAGACCATCACTAACTGCAAATGGGCTGTGTTGCAGCCAAATCCTATTATCAATTGGATTTATTGACGACATTGCTCTGGTTGGTTGAAAGGAGGGGCAATTAGTGGCAGTCAGAATTGCAATCTGATGAGATGAATTGATACAACAAAACAAAACAAAACAAAACAAAAACCTAGAGCAAATTGATGGGGCATCACTCACTCACAACAGGATTCCCCATGGTTGAAGAAAGGAATGGCTGGTTTATTTATGGTATGTTCAGTATTTGGTTTAATTAGCACTGTTACAGGAGTATTCAAATAATGATGAGCTACTCCTGTTGCTTATTTACAAGCTACTATTGCTCATTGCTGTTGCCATCTTTTCCGTGTAATGACTACTTTGACTAAAAAACTAAATGCATGCAAGATGCACGTGCTCAGTACTACTGTACTACCTGTAAATTGTGTTCAATTTTTAAGTTTTGAGTCCCACCAGTCTTGCGACCAAATAGTTTTGTGTGCACGTGTCATTGCCGTGCGGCTATTACAAATCAATTTTGCTATCACAAATCAATTTTTAATCCCATGAGTCATTACACAATAAAAAGATGGCCCATTATCTACACACCATGTTATTTAGTTGTATAACTGTTTTAGTCTTGAACTGACAGTTTGAGCTGTATCATCTTGGTGGTCCTCAACAGACCATGCTTAAGTCTGATAGGCACATGCTTAGAAAGAGAACTGGGAGAGGATTCTAGTTGTATGGGGGGGGGGGGTCAGGGGGTCCAGATAGTGGAAGATATTGACATGCGTGTACAAATATCACATTTGAAATCCACAATCAGATCGTGCTTTTTTAAAATGGTAAGAAGAAGTGTTGTTGTTGCTCTGCCACTGGTTGAAAATATTCATTGCCATTCCAAGAGCCTCCTTCCATATCTGCTGATTAGTCTCTCTGGCTAACCAATAAGTCTCTTCTTTGTCTCTTTCTTGTTGGCCCTTCAGATAATCATAAAAACAGCAGTGTCAGGAACACTGGATTTCTTCTGCTCATATTATCTCTTTTTTGGAGTGGATTCTATAGCAAGACAAGATGTCGTTGACAATGCCAGTACTCCTCCAGCAGCAAGAACAGTCAATGTTCCTCCAACAGCACTTCATGATCCTTCGGCAGCAGATGGTGGTGATCCTTTGGTCAACTCATCAATGACTGGGGGCTCTGAACCCTCCTCATCCTCACTCTTAACAAAGCCTTGCTCCAGACCAGAGTACTCCTTTCCAGTAACACCATTTGCCTCTGACCAATCATAATATGGACCTTTCCTGTCATCTTCACCACATACTCTGCATATTTAGATTTCCAGTGGAGCTCTTCTTCCTCTTAACAGAGGAGTATCATTTCCTACTTCTTCTGAAGAGGGTCCAGTGAGCTGCATGATGTAACCCCTCAATGTCATTCCAAGTATCTCCATCAATGGGGAGCTTCTCCAGTATCAATCCAATGAGATTTGTAAGCTCATCCTTTGAGTACTTTACTGTGCCTGTCTGCTTGTTGTAGTAGCTACTGTTATCAGTTTGATCCATCTTAGTAACAGAAAAAATAGTATGAGGGATGGGTGAATGAGCTGCTGACACCTCTTTGCTGCTGTTTCCAAGCTCCTCTTCCTGGTGCTGCAAAGAATGGACTGACTAAGAGCATTGATTGGGACATTATTTATGTGATGCCATAGTTGTTAATGATAGAGGTGCCATTGTTAAAAGAGGCACTTGATAGACTTTAATTTTGTTGATTTCTGTCTTAGATTCTGGTGGGCTTTCTGTTGAATCTTACAACAGACTCAAGATTTTGATTCCTGAGTTCTGTCATATATTTATTACTTTTGGAACCAGGTGGTTGTTGCTTGGACCCATCTCAAAAATAATAAATCTGTTGCATTTAATAATATCAAAAGTAGCACATTTATAATAACAGGAATGGCCCAATATTTTGGCAAGACTGACTTTTAATATGAATTTGTAGACCTTTCAAGAGGGGCTACACTAGTATTTAATATTACTGTCATTGCAAGACTGGTGGTGGTGGGCGCATGTGGAATTATATATTTAGGCAAGACCAAATTTTAATATGGGTTGCTGATGCTGGCAATAGTGACATTAAAGAAGAGGACCCTTTTGTGCTGGTGATCATGCAGCAACATGCACAAAAAGAGCAAGCTGCAGCAGTGTCTTCCAATTCTCAGAGTATCAAGAAGGAATCATGCAACAATCTGGTGCCTGGAACTGTTTCTTAGGTACATGTCCCACCATCCTTTGAGAAAAACAAGGTTATTAGCAAGGTCAGGCACTCTGCCCCTCTATAATGGTGGTGAAATAAGATGAGCTAATTTCCAACATTGGCTGTTCTAGCAAGGAAGTATCTTGCTGTTCAGACAACATCTGCTGCTCCTTCAGCAGAAAGGATATTTAGCAAGGTGCAGAGGATCATTACTAGTCAACTACATACTAAGAAGCTTGATCCTGATATTGCAGGAAGGATTTTGTATTTTGTAGTATGTAGTTGCTGAAAATTTGGATTGCTCATATGAGAAACAAATGAGCACATCATTGCTAAATAATTAGTGAAGCAATTGCTGCAGCATAGTGGTGGTGTGGGACTACCAGTATCAAGAAGTAAACAATCACCAACACAAAATTACTATCAGGATACTAGTACTATCCCCATTATGGATAATGATGATTATTCTTTCTTCTATGATAACAATTGTTTATATCATGCATCCGTGGCAGTGATACAAACCTATCTGCCTGATGATCAGCATTTTGATCCAGACTCTTGCTCAAAGGAGTCCTTCCCAAAGGACAGCGGTGTTGTTAGTGGTCGTGGTGCTGTTCTTGGTTCTCTTGAAAGTGTTTGAGATACCACCTACAAGTACTCTGAAGTATATTTCTGGGGATGAGGACATCCAAGATCTCCTCCTTGACCAGCACGGTGACGGAACCGGTACCATCCGGTTGAAAATTGGGTTATACTACTAGAAGCTAAAGCTTGTACAGATACCAATGGGCAGGTAACAACAAAGAAGAGAAAGATACCCAAGCCATTCATGCAATGTCCTCACCTGTCCCAACAAAAGGAAGCATGTTTTAGAGTCAGGACCAGTGCTGAAAGACCAATGGAACTTCACTTCTTCTTATGGTTCCATCTTGTTGGCCTGACTTGGTCTGCATCTAGTAGTAGTACTACTAGTACTACTTCAGAGGTTTTAGTTCAAAGCAATCACCTCAAATTGATGTGATAATGAATACAAAGTAATTGTATTCATATTTGTTAAACATATTCTTATAATCATATTATAATGAGAGAAATGTATTAGTAAGTAGCTAATACTGCTACTACTAGTAGTAGAGCACTAGTCTATTACCACCAGTAGTACTAGTAGTAACCTAATACTACTAGTAGTGGTAGTATCAGAGATTTTTTCTTAAATTTTGCGGTTGGCAACATCAGGCAAGATGAGTTACTACAAAGTAGGACTACGTACATTTTATTATGAAACAACGACATTGCAGTGAAGGATAAAAAAATTTGGAACGTTACAACGTTTTTCAAATTCCATTGCGTTGCACACCCCTACCGTACATTCACCAACCAGGGGTCATAATATAGAGGGTTGCACAATGCATCAAAAACTTCTGCACCGTGATATGAAAACTCATATTCCATCCTCAGTGCCAATAAGAAAAATTTCACTAGAGAGTTTTTAACCTCATTTTTACTGCATAACACTGCATAAAGTACACCTGAAAGACCTCATGCACAGGAACACTTCCAATCACTCTCTGATTTTCAAACTTCATATGTATATCTCTCATATAGTTGAGAGTCAAGTAGTAAGTGTTTGTTGGGTGTTATTGTTGTCTGCGGTTCAGAATTTGAAGCACCAACAAAGGGCTGGTGGTAGTAAGAACAGATATGCACATAATAGTACTGTATTTGCTGTAGAAATAGTCTGTCCTTTGTCCAGTCAGTCCCACCAGTCTAGTCCTTAGCAAAAAAACTGTCTGTCCTTCATCTGTTTCTCCTACTAATTCCCCAGTAGTAATTTCTACTACTATTAATCTGGTCACTATTCAACAGTGGTGTGTAATATCACAAGAATCAATTTTATGCCCAGCAAATTGGTTTTTTCAGAATCAGTATTAAAAATTGAACTAGACTCCTGTATGTTCAAAAATTAAAATAGTGGTATTTTTGACAAAGTTATAACCACTTGAAGGTTGGGTAGTAGTATTACAAATATTATGAAGTAGTAAAAATGAAGTGAAAAAGATTCTCTAGTGAAATTTTTCTTAATGGTACCCTTTTGTGAAATTTTTCTTAATGGTACCCTTTTGGGTCCAAATTACAATGTGCAATTTTTAACAGTATTAATTTTACAGTGCTCTACACATCAAACAATAGTCTTAATTCTGACCAGCACCTGCTGCAAGCTGTCAATATTAAAAAAGAAACTATTTTATATCAATTTTGAGGAGTCGCTGATACAGAGGAGGAGGCTATGAGGCTATGGGCGGGGAGGCCCACTGATACCAAGGATGCTACCAACCGGCCAGTATGGAGTAGGTTCTGATATGGAGGATGCAGATATGGAGGAGCTACTGATACAGAGGAGATGCTGATAAGGAGGAGCTAGTCTACTGATATGGAGGATGCTGATACTACGGACTAGGAGCTAGTACTAGTACTGATACGGAGGATATTGATACAGAGGATGATGCTGATATGGAGGACACTGATATGGAGGGAGCTTGCTGATATGGGGGACCCTTTCTGATACAGACGGTTGGTGCTATGGAGGAGACTCGCTAATACTGATGATGCTTGCTGATACAGAGGCTCACTGATATGGAGGCTGATTTGGATGACGCTTGCTGCTGGTGTTTCCTCTTGTAAACCACTGGTTCGATCAATCCACAACTTCCAGATCCTTGAGCCCTTAATGTAAGGATTAGAAAACTTGTCTTGGGAGTACAATTGGTTGGATATTGATGAAGAACTAAAGAGGCGACAGCTTGCTACTACCATGCTGGTGGAGGTTGCTGGTGCTGTGTTACTAATGGTGAGTTTTTTAAATTTTCGGTGCGCAGAGAAATCAACAAGCTCGAAAAGTTTCTCTAGCAAGAAACCCATACAATATGCACATTTATCAAAAGACAAGAGAAAACGCTTTCCAACTGATGGATTCTCTAATTCTGATTKGTGCTATCCTAGCTTTAACAAACAAGCAAAGACAGCTAAAAACTAGTGCGTTTCATTGTTCTCATAACCTGTTTGAAATCAATAGTCTTATTTCGAACTCAAACAAGTACAGAGGATGGAATATGAGTTCGGATGCGTCGCGCACGCACCCCTCTAATTGTCACCCCTGCATTCAACCACATCTGAGTCTACCGCATGGTACTTCTACGAAGTAATTTTTCAATTTTTCTTCACACAATTAGTCTGTTTTAAATCTCAACATTGCGAATTGGAGTCAGTGCCATAGAACAGACATTTCGAACCATGCAAACCTTCTATTCTCTTCTGCTATTCTCAAAGCCAAGACCAGTGGTTGTATTATTTCTTGCGGCATCGGTTGTAGTGGATTCCTTCGCTCCCGCAACGATACGTTCTGGTGTTCTGCAACACCACCGAACCAAAAATGCGAGCGCGAAGACAGAGAGGGGCACACTTCTCTTCGCTGAATCTCCGCAGTATCAGAAGCAGGAAGGAATATTGAGGCGATCAGAATGTGTGGGCAAAGGGAGCTACCTACTATACATCGATTGCGTTGATGACGACACAAATGGATACAAACCAGGGCATGTTCTAGCGCTTGAAATCCAACCTCCCGCTGTGGATGGTTGCGACGATGTCGAGGTGTCTGAAACCATGACCATGAACGAAAAAACAAGAAAAGACATGGAAGCGAACGAGGGTTGGATGCGGGGGCCGTATACGGTAAGTCGTGGGTACGGCACCAGCTCCGAGATAAATGGCAAGGCAAAAAATGACGGCTTTCAGGTCTTGGTCAAGGAAGTAGGTTACAAGTCCCACGTCTTTTCGACCTGCCCTGAGGGAACTCCCGTTCGCTACGGTGGCAAGTTCAAGGTTCCAATTGCGGAGGGAATCTTGGAAGCCGCGGAAACAAACGACAGTGAAGATCGTGGGGCAACAAAGCGGGTGATTATGGTCTCGACTGGGGTTGGGGTGGGGCCTTGTCTAGGCGCTTCCGAGATATTGGTGAACATGCTGACCTCTTCCGACGCAAAGGAATCCACAATTCATTCCATTAATCTAGTGACGAGTTTCCGAACCCGAGAGGAAATCGCCATGGCTTCGGATTTGGACAAATTGCAGCAACAGCAACAAGGTAGAAACCCTGAATTTCACTGGGAATCTATCATCACTGGAGAAACTGGACGGCTTTCAGCGAGTGGCCCAGAATGCTTGCTAGATCAATACGTAAGTCCTGCCATAAGTACTGGTTCCGCCATTCGAAACACACATTACCATATCATTGGAAACGGGCAACTTGTCAATGAATGGACTGCCGGTCTGGAACAAGCAGGGGTTCCCCCTTCGAGGGTCACCACCGAAGCCTACTTTAATCACAAGGGCGAAGCAGACCCCGTTGCCGTAAATGCGATCTGCCAGGCGATCCTCAGATTAGATCGGGATGCAGAGTCGAAAGAGGTGGAAACTGCAGTAGAACAGGCAGCAAGAGATGCATAGGCGTAGGACCGACAGAAAAACAATCTAGCTCCCTGCAGAGCCTGAAGCATTAATCATTCATAGATACACAAAATGTAAAAATACTTCTCTATCTGACACATACGTTACTTGCAAAATGCGTAGTGTACACTTCTATGTTCTGTCTTTTGAAATACCACCTAATCGTTAACATTTTTTGTGATTGTGGAATGATATCACATCACAATAAATGGTCAGAGAGGTTTGTCGATTTCGATATTTTCAAAAGAACAGAGGCAATCTCCACGGCTAATGGTTCATTCGCTCGCTTTCAATTTCGATTTTATTCTAATGCTTCGTCTTTGGTCAAACAGGGATCTATCTTCCAGCCTTCCAACATCTGCTGGAAGATATCAATGTTTGAGACGATCACTCGATGGCGGTTCGAAGGATGCAATAAGTACTCCATTATCCATTTTGAGGCCTTTCGGGATGTTTCAAGCAATATTTTGCGCATGGGCTTGTACTGATCGAGGCATATGTCCAAGACGTACTCTTCGTATCCCGGAGGGTATTTGTAATCAATCTTCGGCCTCTTCATTCCATGCTGGTTGGGAGCCCTTGGCAGGTCGCCTGGGTCTAGTCCCAAAAACGTTTCGAGATCCGATCTCACGTCGTCGGCCATGGTTTGATTCATGCGATGATCAAATTGTCCGATCTCGATCAAAAATAGCCTCGCTTCATCTACATGTTGCTTCCCCTTGACTCCTCTTACGCTGCTCATGACTCCCTTTCTAGAGCCTGAAAAGTCGTGGATCGACATGCCGTGATGACCTAGTAGATCTAATTCCTCAGAAGTGTTCATGGGGGTCAAACCTAATCGAGAAAGATATTTATGGTACCCCATTTCTCCGGTGCACCAGTGGGCATTGTTTAGGCAACTCTGAGCCATCTGTTCCATATCGGTTTCTTCGGAGCAAAGTTCTCTGCAAAGTCCCACAAATTCCTCTGCAGGTGGGAGAGGCTCTGGCGACTGTCGAAGTTTATAATTGTACAAGCTCTGGAATGCTGATATTGGGTGTCGCAAAGTGATGATCATGCGAATATCGGGAAATAAAGTCTCTAAGTTCCGCAAAGATCGATGATGGCCGAGCACAAATGGAGACTTGTATCCCGCCAACACTTCTTTTCCGTCGCCATTCGCAGCTTTGGTCACATTCTCGAATTCTCCTATAAATTCTGCGTACTTGTCATTTTGCAGAAAGTGCGTCTCGTGATGGGGTATGAAAAGCCTCTCGGATGGGTAAAATATTTTGTTTTGCAGGTAAGTGGTGCCACATTTTTGGAATCCAGCAACCACAAAGTCGACCATTTTGGGATCCATTGTTTCTATTACTGCTTCGGGAATTTCGGTTTCAAACATTTGTCTAGATCGGATCCCAAGGTTTGCGGTTAACTTCTCCGAGCCATTCGATTCAGAAGGGGTACCATCATATCTAGCCACGAATGAGAATAGAGAAGCCGCGATGACCAAGAGTATGAACAAAACGATGGTAGTTTTGGATTTTTTGTTTCTCAGCGACGACATGAGGCTTTGTGAAAAAACTACCGTTTCATCTATAACAGTGTACCAAGTTTTTCGCGAAACTGTTTGTACTCGATGCCGACCACGTCTTCTTAATTTCTTCTTTCGCGTCCTTTTGCAAGTGTGAACTTGGACATTTGCTAGCTGCAATAAGAAAGTTAAAGGTAATCTTCATATTAATGTATTTTGACAAGTTTGTTTCATTGTTCCACAAATATTTTTTGATTTGATTCGAAGTCATACAAAAATCGTGAATTTTTCTTTTAATTTGGTCGCGCCTTTTTTTCCATCCTCGAACGGAATGAAAACACAGGAAAAAATTGTTCAAGGCTTATGTCTGTAAAGTACCTACGCATGTGCGTTGGCTGTAGATTGTACTTCCTCGGTGGCTACTGGCGCATGTTAGCCATGCGATGAATATATTTTCAGCGACAACGGAAATACAACGGAGACAAAATTTTCTATTTCTTCGTAGAATTAGTTCACTCGTACTTATTAAACCCAGAAAAGAGCATTCAACAAATCCCCAAATATTTTGAGCAGCACTTTAGTCTTAAATACAGCAATGTCGGTTGTTCGAACGGACAATTTTTCTAAAATTCAATTAAATTGCGTACGAGTACTGTATTACATTTACTTTTCTTCTTTAGTCGTAGTACGTTCTGCGGAAGTAGAAGTAACAAAGATTCGCGAAGAAAAAAATGAATCATCGATTATGTTGCATCTCTGAAGTAATCCTTCATCGTATCCGTAATACAATATTGTGCTGGTAGGTTCGATTACCGTACGTATTACGTATTGTATCCTTCGTACTACCGTCAAGTTTACGTTTTTTGCTTCAGGCTCCGCGCGCGGTACTCGACAAGTACACAAAGAAAATGTAACTATTTTTGCAACCATGTAGGATGTAGTACATAATATACGTAGGTGCACCAAGCCAGTGCGTGGTGCGTACTGTATCAGGGTGATTGATGAGAAGTACT
>CAACVS010000636.1:47467-90665 GCA_900660405.1 Pseudo-nitzschia multistriata | reverse complement strand
GCAACCAAAATAGGTACGGATGCAACCAAAACGGAAGAGCTAATACGGTTGCACAGTAGAATCCCTACCACAAAATATGTAGAATATGTGAGTACGGTGGTAAATAGAGTGGGTCTAGTAAGCGTACTATTGCCTACGCACCAATTTTGAACGTTTTGCAATATCGGTTGCAAAAATGGGGTACTCGTACCGTACTCCAGAAGACTTTACTAAAACCAGCTCTAGTAAATGTCATATCATATCATATTATCATATGCTTGGTAGATATATTATATTACATAGTTATAAAGGGTTATCTGTTGAAGTTCGTACGAGTACCATATCGTACGTTACGTACGTACTCGTACGAGTAAGTACTTAGAATCATGCCCGCAACTATCCCGGGATAAAGTAAGTTGGAGTATTTGAAGGAAGATATTGAAAGCACAATAGGGAAAGCCAACCAGACGACACGAAGGAGGAAGAAATAGTCGTGACGACCAAAACAGAATATGAAACATGAAAGGGCAATATGAAAACTCTCATTGGTAGTGATAGGAATATTCGTTTGGGACAAAGATGGCAGGGGGGGGATGGCCCCTCTACATGCATGTCGTCGAAAATTCCCATCCATTTCTTGTTTGCCCTATTTGCAATGACGCTTAGTAAAGCATCGGGCATTACTGTGAACGGCGTTCTTTTCTCGGCCCCCTCTGGGGCCATCTCTAACATCGGTGTCGCAACACAAAAATCACTGCCATCAACGACATGTTCTCGATCTGTTGTTGTATTTATTCACGGCAGGCTAGAGGCGGATCCAGCAAGCGATGACCTAACGATCCCTCGACCAGCCGAATTGTATTCGGATTTCTGCAAAGGTTTAGCAGCATCGATGATGAGTGACGTTTTCCTTGTAGATTACCACGAACATTACAGAGACTGGAGACGAGAGCCACGTGATCTTGAACTTGGGCCAGTTTCATCGGCAGTAGGTGAAACAATTCGAAAGCACATCAAGAGCTACAGCGATCCGATGAATGCTACTGCTACTTCAATCTCTGTAAAGATAACACTAGTTTCCTTTTCGATGGGGGCAGCAATAGTGCTCAAGCTTCTTAAGAACAGTCCTATGTTCGAATCAGCTTCAGTTTCCGTTCCTTCTTCTATTTTGAAGAACGGAATAAAAATCGAAAGAGCGATTCTGGTTGAACCCGTTTGGCGATGCTGGTTGCCATTTGCAGTCTCGAGAGCCGCAGAAGCCCGGTACTCTGCAAATGCCAAAAAAGTTGAAATCAGCAAGGTGCCTTCTCTGGTGCTGGTAGGAGCCAACGATTTGGAGGTTCGACATGACATTAATGGAGGAATGGGTAGCAATGGTACTCGCAACCTCGGTCAAAGTGTGGCTCGATGTCTGCAACCATTCCTGCCAAATCTATCCACAATTGATATTGCTGGAGGTAATCACTTTGGTCTGTGTTCTGGACCCCCTAAGTTTATGGTTTTTGCCAGCGAAGGGTTATCATCTGGCAAAAGTTCGGAACGCCTTCGAAAAGAAATGATTGATCATATATCAGAATTTTCTGCACAATCGCAAGAAAGTGACGATGACAGTGACAGTGATAGTACGGCAATATAGAACACCATAAAATTAGTTTTTCTTTCTGTGGTTCTGTGGTATTTGATTTCTGCTGCTTGGTTGATTGCTGCTGAGATTACTGTCGCTTCTTCTAGGGATTAACTTGGTCACTGTTTGTTTCAATATTGCAATACCTAAATTGAGCATTTAAAATCGTTCTATTAATTCATTTTATCAATCAGGATCTAGATTCACCCTATTGGAATAGAGCAATGTTCAGAGCTTAAACAGTAGTACTAGTAGTAGTGATATTTGTTGCTTGATTTTGAAGCAATACAAACTACAGTACCTTTTTTCTGAAAGCAATTTGCCAGTTTCCACAGTCAGAGTTGGAATAAGCTCAATATTTTGGCAAGAATTTGAACGCTTATTTTATGTTGCATTCACCACATAAACCGGTAGTATACATCACTTGTGTCAACTTTTTCAATTTTTTTAAAAAGATTGCTAATACCATGATTTTGGTATGTTTCCCATAGTTTTACCAACTGTGTCACCAGTAGACAAGAAGATGAAAAGAGTTATTGTACTACTACAAGTGATACATGTTTTTGCTCTTGTACCAATTGTAGTGGATGTGTTACACAGCCATGCCACCAAGTAAGAACCCATCATCATCCAGCTCTGACCTTTCTAATGAAGAACAATGTGTAGAGCATGTAATAAATCAGCAGTTTGAAATTCTTCCAGCAGACACAGTAGTATCTCTCAGCCCAGTTCTTATTTTTGTTGTAATACTGCTGTTCTTTCCAACATTTGTGTTGACCAACAACAACCCAAGTCTCATTCTTTCCTTCTTCCTTTGAAGAACAATGCTGCCTGGAATATATGCTTCTTGTTAATACTCAGTTCTTTGAAGTTCCAGCAGTAAATCTAACCACAAGTTCTTTTTGTAGTACTACTACTACTAGTAGTAAGAATGCTGTTGTTTCTGGCATTCATGTCCAACCACACCAAATAAAGCCTCAATCCCAAGCCATTCAACCAAGAAGTACCTCTCCTCTGGCAACAGCAGCTTTGCTTGCTGAAGCTTCTGAAACTCACATATCTCCATTTTTAAATGATACTGCAATGTTCTCCCATTGCTAGTAGTTCTCATATTAGTAGGAAGACTTCAAATTCAAGAAAATAGCTACTGTAGCTTTCTCAACCTCAATCTTCATTAAACCTGTCAAAACATGGATTGAAGTATTTGAAAGCAAACAAGTAAGTGCTCATATGAATCAAAAATTTATCTGCTTACTACTAGTAGTATTATCTGGTGACATCCATTTCAAAGTGAGTACAAGTACTGGAGAACCCTCAATCATCCATTTATTAATATTTGTGCAATTGCCAGCAACATTCAACTGGTGTAGTAGAAGAAATAGTGTGTAGCACTGTTAGGCAATATTCAGGGGATATTCAAGAATCTGCTATCAAGGTTGGGGGAATATGGCATCTTCATACAATCAATAAATCCGACCCAAAGTTATTAAGTCAATTACTAACTTGGTGAATTAACTTCTCAAAGCCTGTATTTGAATATGAATCAAGCAAGAGTAATTGAGTTCACTAACCAATTGGTAGATTGAATTGTTAATTAATCTTTTGCTCGCCTTCCTCCAAATTGAGGCCAACTATAACAAACAGCCCACCATAAGCAATTGATTCTGGGCAAGCAACAAGTCAAATTCCTCACACATTCAAATTAGTGATGGGGACTGTGACCAAAGTTAAAGTGGGGGCTCTCCAGAGTCATTTGACTGAGAAATCCTACTAGTATGATGAATAGTATCACTCCTCTTATATGAAGCCAAAAAAGGCTGGTGGCATACTAGTTAGGTAAGCTCCGTTGGTGGTGTTGGAAAATCCCAACCTGGCACAGTTAGGCCAGATTTTTCATCATTTTGTGTGATACATACTAGTAGGACTAGTACTAGTAGAGCAAACACACCATATTTGTAGATGAAAAATCATGTTGAAGTAAAAAAGAGTATATACAGAGGAGCAGCAAGTACACTACCATAAATACTACCACACACCTTAATTCTTCCCACAACAAACACATCCTGTCTTCATGAAATGCAAATCAGACATGACAAATTGGATTTTCAAACCTTGATCACTGTGTGGTGATACTAGTACACAGGAAAAGCAAAAACCAAACAATTTTAAACAGCTCATATGAAACAGAATAGAGCAACAATTAAAGAACAAGACAGAAAATACTGAGCTCCTACACCATGGAAAATTCTAAAAATATCAAGCAGAGACTAATCATATTAAGGTTCTCCCCCTCTTATCTCTCTGACATTCCTCTTATTGCAATAGTCCACAAAAAATTGGAAATTAATGAAGGGTCTACTAGTAAATCATTTATTTGTGTCCAAATAAGATTGTTATCACTAGTGCCCAAAAAAGACTCTCTGGACCCAAAATATTGGTTCAAAGATGTCACTGGGCATCACAAGAATCAAGCTTTTGCAATATCACACACTCCATTCTCTCCAATGCTGTGTGGATCAGTCTCACACATGTCAGTTCAACAACAATGACTGTTCAAGGTGATCCCCCCTAATAGTAGCTATCAAGGTCTAACTCAAGGTTACCTTGAATATATCTTGAAAGGTTCATTCTAAACAACACAAATCAATGTTCTCATTGAATACCAAATCAGTTGTTGTTTCTCTGATTCTGTTCCACAGATAATTGGAGAAGGTAATACAAATCTAGTACTACTAGTAGCCACTACTAGTAGTAGTAGAAACCAGCCAGCCACTTCAAATGACACCAACTAGTAGTAGTAGGTTCTTTCTGATTGTCATCTGGCTCTTCTTCTGGCTGGTGCACAAAAATTGTAGAACTTGCCACCATTTACAAGAAAGGAAAAACATAGTAAAATAAAAATCAAATTAGTGACTTTCTCAGTTAAAATTGATGCTGACACAATTCTTTATGCTTTCCATTTGATTTCCCCCCACAAATTATTGGAGAGGATAACCCCTTCTTATCCTCCATTCAACAATAGTATTGCCTTGAAGAAATTAGTGGTAACAAAAAAATGATTACCATCATCTGCTTTTGGCCCACAAAAAGGAAGATATGATAATTCTTCTGTTGATTCTATTTAATTTACTACTAGTAGTTGCACGAAACAATTGCTGACTGTGTTCTCCAATGCTACTAGTACTAGTAGTACTACTAGAACAAGTTCTACGCACATTGCAACGGATACATGCATACGTACTACTGCATCGGAAGTAGCTATACATACGTACTGAAACAAAGGGTACTACTACAGTAAAAATAGTAAGAGAATAGAGATACACACTAGGAGGCAAAGAAATTCTGGTTGCCTTAGGAGGCAGCAGTGCACAATTTATCATATAGGCTTGGCCAGCAAATCTTCAATCCAGTTGTAGATTTTAGGCCCTTATTTTTCCCTGTAATGACTAGTTCACTGCCAGGTGTGTGCTGAATTCTTGAATTTCAAATAGTTTTGCAATTCCTACTTTAACACTTGCTACTACAGTTTGAATTTTTTTCATCACACCAGTCATTGTACGGTAAAATGATGGGCCAAAATCACAACTGTACAACTGTTTTAGTCTTGAACTGACAGTTTGAGCTGTATCTTGGTCCCCAATGGCCCCTTATTAATGATAGGCATATGAATTGAATCCCAGTAAAAAGAGGATTCTACTCATATAAGGAAGTTGGGTGGTTCTAGTAACGGAACATGTTGATATTGGTGTAAATGCGTGGCCGAGCCTATATAGTAATAGCATATCATGACAGGTATACTACTACTACTACTACTACTACTACCACTACTACTAATTTAATGCAATTCCTCACTAGCAAACATCAGCCAATATGATGCTCAAGACAGCATAGTACAGGATTAACTAATTTATCTTATACTCTTGCTAGTACCATTTATGTTGCTGCACCTACTACTACTACTACTACTAGTACAAGTATCACAGGTACTAGTAGGTGCATGTCACAGCATTGCTTGTCATTAGTACTAGTACTAGTACTACTAGTAGTACTAGCAATGAATGTACTACACTCTGGTGGTGGTGCTTTATTTCCAAGAAGTACTATTAGCAGTACACATCATAGAGTACATTACTACTAGTAGTAGTAGTTAAAGAAAAACCAAACTTTTGTTTTGATGGTGGTGGATTTGTGGTGTGATCATGCTGAGATAACTTCTTGAAGAACAATGTAGTAGGAGTACATGATGTAGTACAGTAAGGTAGTGGAACACTACTACACTGAAAGTAGTGATGGTAGTAAGAGCTGAAGAAACATTTATCTGTATTTCTGCCCCCTGCCTAGTAGTCTAATACTAATACTGGTGAGGTTTTCTTCCTTTTGACCATTTGAGATGACATGGTCTTCCATCACCTATGTTTACCAAGAAGAAGATGGAATATACTTGTGGTGTTTCCACATGCTGGTGATGAGAATTGGATTATTTTTACGTGGATCACAAGTAGGAATGAATGTACTTCATGTTGCACCACTTCATCATGGACATGATACATGGGAACTGCTTTTTCTTTGTGAGAATCATATTTCTTCTTGCATAAGATTTAGATTCAAAGTAGTAGTAGTTTCTATTTGTTCTTGGTGTAGTGTGGTGGACAAATCTCTGAACAAAGGTGTTTTAAACAAGAAGTAATACAATGAGATGGTTGGATGATTATTAGCAAAGTTGTATCCCTGCTGAATATCAAATTGAGAAAAAACTGGAACACAAGTTTATATCATATCCTAGAATTGGATGCGCAAGTATCAGATGAGGACAATGATCATGGTGGTGTGATACTATGGTAGTAGGAATACCTAGTAGTAGCGGTATAGTAGTAGTAGCAGTATTCACAATCATTCTTCACAAACAGTCATATTTGCTCACTATTGTGGTGTACTGCCTTATTGTTATAAATAGTAGCAGCACTTACTACCACTTTGTTCCGTGGATTTGACTATAACAGAGACCAAATCAAGAAAAAATTCAGCCCAATTTCATTGTGCATGCGGTTTTCTACCCCACAACCCATGGTTTATCAGAATCTTGGTATTTGATTGGTCGGAATTTGAATGGCAGGGGAATTACTGCCCGGGTTGCTTCGTTGATGGGATCATCGTTGGCAGTTTTGCAGTTGTATGCTTGCCGGTGCCTGGATCCCTCCAATGTCGGTCCCATGGAACGAACTCCCAGCGTGGAAGGAGCCAAAAAAATGCCCAGCTCCCAGTGCTGAACGGTCAGTACTTTCCTCCCGAGGTCCTTTTGACGGTTTTGAATCTGTCCCCAGGCCGCCACGGACATGTTGTGCGAGGACAGGACAAACCAGAGCATACTATCTCGCCCGTACCTGTCACCAAGCTCCTGAATTTGGTAGTACGATTTGATGTGCGGGACGTGGCATCCCTTGTCGAGTGGATCCTCCTCTTTCCAACGTCGTCGGTTGGAATCGGTGCTATCGAGGTTTCCCCCGTACATACCGGTGGTGCTACCATCATTAGTACTGGAAAGAAACCTCCACTTGTGCAAAAGGGAGCGGACAAACGTCTTGTGGAGATTCTTTGCCGTCCCTGGAACCGAATTACCCCCCATCGGTCCCTCCACGCTCTCTTTGACTTCTAAAGTTGTGGGCCAGACAAATCGCAGCCAGGAAGCCGCCAATTCCCCCTTTTTTGGAGGCCGCGACGTCGCCACGGTCTTCGAACCACAGTTGGCTGCACCTGCGTTCCAGGCTGCGGCTACCTTGTCGAGATACGGCTCCCATAGAGCCCCCATGGAAGAAAACTGGCACACAATTGGACCAGCACTGCTACTGTCGCAGTTACAGTGTTCCCGTATCGCTTTGTGGACCTTGAGATAGCCATAGATTTCCTTGTTTCCTCGACGTGAAGGTCGTGCATCTAGAGACGCATTGTGATAACCTGGAACAGATGGAACCAGCACCCCCACGCAGCTAGAAAAATCATAGGTTTGTATGTGTGAGACAAGAGTGGTTGCCTCGCTTCCCTCACCGCGTCCGATTTCAGCTTTCTTCCACACCCATGGGAGAACAAAGTGGTAAGATTCCAGATACGTCACGAGGCTTTCCTCAAAGTCAGAGGTGACAAAATTGCACAGCTGGTCCTCGGTTTTCGGCAGAAAGTCTTGGAGGAATGCCCCTTGGCACTTGTCGTGAACATCTCCCTGCCGTAAATTCGAGGTGTGGATGTGAACCCGCAGGCGCCCCGAGGAATAGCCAACCAGCGTCATTTTGGTATGGTGACAGCCATAGGGCATTCGCACCTTCAGGGGATTGGATTCGGTTCGGGGTGGGTCCCGTGGATTCCGCTCAACCAGAGCTAGGTTGTGTTCTTTCTTTGAGGAAACCTCCCTGATCCATGCCTCTTCTCTCGAACTGAAATCCTTGTATTGGTAGACAATGACAACGAGCGGGATATCGAGCAACTCCGGGAGTTCGTGAAGCAGATAGTCCACATCAAGTATGTAGGTCGTGATAAAGATCCAATCGATACCCACAGGATTCCCATGGCTAATTTTGTTGGTCTTAGCACCGGGAAATGTGTCACTGCCAATGAGATCTGCCTGGGTTTGATACCGAATTCCCGAAAAGCGGTCGAATCCCAACATTTCGCGAAAGGTCCAGCAGTGAAATACCGACCAATGGGTACGATATGCATCTTCAGTGTTAGTATAGTGGTAGCCATCTTTGTCACTGTCGACCTCGCCTTTCTTCAAGCGACGCCTAAGGTTTCGCCGCGTGGTCTTGTCTCGATCGGTCGCAAATATTTTGATGGGGTGGCGCGGGTTCAGCATGCAGCCATCGTCATGTGGAAGAATCGCCCTCTCTTGGGGAGAAACGGCGCGGTTTCCTCGGACGGATCGTTTGCGTGGAACCGACTCCAAAGAGCTGCACTCTCTCCCGGGAGACGCCGGTCTTTTCCTTTCGTTCGTGTTGGTTCTCACCGCCCCAATCGAAGCTACCGTGCCATCATCGTCGTCGTCGTTGTCTTCGTCGAGTAAAGCAATTGGATCGTCCGAAGTCCCGGTCGAAGAGGCGTCCTTCGCATTCGCCATACTCATCGTTACAAAATATTAGGACTCATACATTAAACATTACACGAAGGAGCAACGCAATCCCGCTGTCGGTTCTCAGTTTCGTTGCATTCCCTTTGTTGCTGTACTTTTATTTTGCAAACTGATGCCATAACTTCGTTTCTGAAAGAAAAAAAAACTACAAAAAGTTTTTTTGGGAGATCGAAACAAACTCTGTTGCCAATCTGTACATACTGCACATACTTCTAGTACTTATCATCAATATGTTATCATGTATGTTATCATGTACAGTACAAATTACAAATCCCCTGACAAAAACGAACATGTAACGGTACGAGTACTACTACAAGTTACAAAAACGAGTACCAGGTACATACGTACTCGTGCAGACCGATCAGAATCTTCAGCGGAAAATAAACCTACTAGTAGGTACGTACGTACTGTGCCGTACGAAACCGTCTACTTACGTAGGAAGTTCATCTTCGTGCTTCATGCATTTTAGATTGAAGAGGATGTTTGTGTTTGTCTTCGAGAATGGAGTCAAAAGAGTCAGGAACCGAAATGCTCTTTGATCGATCTTGCTTTCTTCTTCTTTCAATCAGGCGTTGTGTTGTCTTCATACGGTACGGTACCAGAAGTGTTTCCAGACCACTTTTGCACTTCTACATACCGGATCAAAACTCATGTAAACTTGTTTTAGTGATTGCGGCCCAACGATTGATTTCAATTCGATGGGAAGAACCTCGCGAAAGATCCGAAACCAACGATAATTTGGTCTAATCGAGCGACGAGGTTTTTGTTTCGGATTTAAGATCAAAAACCAAAAAATGCTCAGGCGGAGAATTATTCACAAGGCAATCTTCCGTGGCTTTCATTCCATTTTTTGGTCACGCTTTCCCATTGGTCCTTTCTTTGAACTGTTGCGAGAAACCACTAATCTATAAGAGAACGCAGCAAAGTAGAGCGCAGCAATAACCGTTACAAAAATCACACCCGAGCACCAAGCCAGTTAAATCCATACTCCCAATCCACCGCCTCGTTTCCGAAGCATTCAKATCCTGCCATGGTGTCCTCTTGGCTCCGGAATCCCCGGCTTTTCAAACATGCCTATGCCTGCACCGTGGGAACGGTTGCCGGATTTACGGTCGGCCTCGTCGGCTGGGGTGGTGCCCAGGTCCTGATCCCTGCCATGACCGCGCCTTTTCCATCCTTCGCCGGGCACTCGCAGCTCTCCGCCACGGGGATATCCCTATCGAGCCTGTCGGTGTCGACCCTCACCTCCGGGTACTGGTTCTGGGCCGAGGACAGGGTCGTTGTTCCCGTCGCTCTGGCGATCAGCCTCCCGGCGGTGGCGGCGGCCCGGGCCGGCAGTCATCTCGCAAGGCGCATGTCGGGGGAGGCCCTCGCGCTTTTCTACAACGGTTGCAGCGTTGTGTTGATCCCCACACACTTTTGGATCCAGAAGCGCGCCGAGGCCAGGGGGAATCGCCAATCCCGAGAGTCTACGGAAGGCGGTGGAGTGGACACAACCGGCAGAACAACCGACGCGACGCCGATGCGCTGGAGAGCAGAGGCCAGCGGAGATTCCGCAACAACACCACCACCACCAACGCCGGCGTTGTCCCCGTCTCTTTCCGAGTTTTCATTCGAATCCATGCCCTCCTCGGTCTTGGCAAAGCATGTCTCGTTTGGGATCGTCTCGGGCATCCTGAGTTCTCTCATGGGGGTTGGTGGACTTCCGTTTGCAATGTCCTACCTCACGGAAGCCACCCGCGGAGACGACGAAGACGATTTGCCCCACCATTTGATCCAGGGAACCGCCATTTGCTCGCTGCTGCCGGCGATCATTGTTTCCGCCGTTTCGAGGGTGGGGGCAACTCCTTTGGGGGAAGCGGGCTGCGTTGCCCTCGGTGCGTTGGTGGGGAGCTACTGGGGAGCCGAGGTCGCCCTCGGGATGCCTCCGGAAAAACTGCGGACGCTCTACGTGGGGAGCCTCTTTCTTTTTGGTGGGAGGTCGATGGTGGGGGCCCTTCGGAACTTGCAACAAATCTACCGCAAGAGCGTTCGTTAAAAATTTAGCAGCAATACGAGGCCAGCCATTCCCACAATAAGCCGATACAAACTGCAACAAGAAATAACCAACACATGGACCTAAAGTTACGGGGACAGGTCAATGCGATTCGAATCGATTCGATTTCTAGAGTATTTTGTATCACCGAATTACACAATTATTATAATGGTTCAGACTGGTGATGTACAAATGTGAATTAGAAGATTGATGGCTATCATCATGGTTGTTTGTCGCTATAATAAACAAAAATTGGTACTAATGATTTGCAATAATGTGTCTGTAACTACAGCTTCTTAAGCTATTTTCAGTGTACGCTCGTTCGTTAATCGAGAAAGTTGTGTTTTCTGTCAGTCTTCTATGAAGGAAATCACTTATCCTGTCGAATTCCCGTGCAGGATGGGTTCGGATTGATCTCCAACACCAGCGATTTAAAATGTGACATTGAATTTTAGGTATGGTACCGTAGTTTACCGTACAACAATTCTCAGAAAAATCCGATACTACCTTGTGCAAAATGTCAATCAAGACTAAAACACTGAGATACAGTTTCCATGTCTTAAGTGATTTTGTTTTAGCTTCTTTGAAATATATTAATAGGCGATGATCTTTCTGTTTTTATCAAGAATTTTGGCGGGAGTCACACTTGTGAAGGCCACATTCAAAGTTTCAAATCGAATGAAATTACCTATCATGAATAATACAAGAACGGGCAATTATCTTCATTGGACTCCACCGCACGATTACGATCGAAAATCTCCTAATCATCGAAGCGTTGGCCGAGCGCGTAAGAGTGCGACCATGATCAAAATTGATTTAATCTCAACGCATGTTGAAAGAGCCAAATTTTCTCTCACTTAGAACGGCGTAACGCATCGCTAACTGGCATCATATCCAAATTTTCAAAACGACTCGTACAACTCCCACCGAGAGCTTTTCGCAAATTTGTGTAGAACAGAAGAAAACTGGACACGATACGAAGTGCACCATCCAGCAATTCTTTTGCTCGTATCGCAGCGAGCGTTGACATCAACAACAACACGTTAGGAGCACTTGCAACAATTCAGCTTTACCATCTCTCATTACGGAAAAACAGATTTATCACGACCGAACTTTTGTAGGAACAGGAAATCAAAGGATCAATCAACCATGGGTCTTTTTCGGAAGAAGAACCGCGGAGCGGATGCTGACTTCGATATTGACTTTGACGACTACGACAATTCAAGCATTCCGAGGGAAGTCAACACGAAGGGTGCTCGTCACTCTCGCTCGCGCTCCCTTGGAAAAATCTTTGGTGGATCTTCCTCGAAGAAGACCGACAAGAAGGGCAAGAGGAAGAGCGGAAAGGGCAACAACAACAGCGGCAGCATGGAAAAGATCAACTATTCCTCGTCCACATCGACCTCGAGCAACAGGGATGCCCGGGACGATCGCCCCCAAACGTTCCGCGCTAGCACCAGCAAGGCCAAATCCGAGACCAAGTCCCGACGTCACAACGAAGACTACGGTCAGGTGAACAGCCTCTGCAGTATCCCTCCCACGGCCGCCGACGCTGCCTTTCATGGTCCTCCACGCTTTGACTGGATCGATATCGTGAGTTTTCTATCCTCTCTTTTGTCTGTTGTTTCCAGCATTGGTCGGAAAACCTTTGCGTTCGTTTAGCGTGGCGCGTCTTTCCCGGCTTTTGAGTTGTCTCATTCTTTCTTTGGGTTGCCTTTTGACTATGTTCTTCCGATCTGCAGGAATTCAACGCGGCCACGATGATCCAGGCAGTCTTTCGTCGGTACTTGGTCTTGCAGTCTATGGAACGCGAGGGCGTAACGACCTCGTACATCCGAAACCGAAAGCGCCAGCGCAAAGCCAGCACCAAGATGTCCTACTTCCAGACATCCACGGTCGACGAGACTGCTCCCGACCTTGGTTTTGGCTGCTGCGCCATGGGGTTTGACCTCTGCGGGAACGACTACGATGCTGCAGATCTGGCCGCCTATCGAACCTTTCAGCGAAGACAGTACGAGGAAAGGAAGAAGGCGCAGAAGGATCGCGAAGAATTCCTCAGCCGATCCTACATGGAGCAGAAAGGAATCGATACCTCCATCATGCTGCGTGGTCAAAGTTTGATCGATGCGTAGATTTTAGAGGCTGGGACGATGGAAGCGACGACGACGAATGTGTGTATCGTTGTTGTTTGTGTTTTGCAATCTCGCTGCGATGGGGCCGACGAGGGTGGTGATTGTCGTGCTTCACCATTGCCCTTGTTGCATGGAAGTATGTAGCAAGACCACGCTGCTAGAATCTGGTGAAAAAGAGGGTATTTTGTCATCGAAAAGGAGATTGTAGGGGTGGTCTCGTTCGCGATGGGTGGGTGTCATTGTTATTTATTATCATTATATACATTGTTTTGATGAATGCATAAGTCGATTTCTTGGGCGCCTTTGAGATGCTGTGTTTTCTCCAATATACGGATCGTAACGATTCGAGTTGTGCACAGCATGGTGAAGTCTTCTCCGCGGGATTTTAAAAAAATTATTGTATCCAGTGCTATGGGAGGTCAATCTCAAAGACAGACAGACTTTTTATGTCCTTGATGTACTACGGCGTAACATACTATCATAACTAGCAGACTTTTTATTCTGCCCTAGATTGTTTACACGATTTACCCTCACTCTGTCACTTTAGTTTTTGGAGAGACATTTTAGTCTTCCGCTTGGAGCGATGTATCATAACGCGTGAGAAAAAAACACTGTTAAGTCGGAATCCCATGACCTTGCGAATGACGGGTCACAGCGAGCCGAATGAAGATTGTGAAAGATAATGAAATCTCTAGCAAAATATATTTTATGGTTACCGTATAAAATGAAAAAGTTGAACTTTTTGAGTGGAAGAGCAGGTTTTGTTTGTTCTGCCACGGGTTAAAATATCACTGAATAGCGCTGGCACGGCACACGATTGCACGCGTTTGCTCGCTCGTTTTGTTCCTTATTTCGTCTTCTTGGCATCCTTCGTCAATGGCACATCTTCCATGGACTTGTAGTATTGGATTCCGGTATCATCCTGCACGTAGTGGCATGTCTTTCCTACCCGCCACATGGCCTTGTACCAGGGGGTGGGATCGTAGTTGTAGAGACCCATGGGCTCGAGGTAGGCCTTGAGGGCGTGGGTCGCTTCCAAGGCGTTGTAGTGTGGCATCTCGTGGAACAAGTGGTGGGCAACGTGGGTCGATCCGATGCGGTGGTGGAAGAAGTCAAAGATTCCGTAGGGACGGTCGATGGTGGAAAGAGCACCACGAACCCAAGTCCACTCTCCGGTTCCGTAGTGGGGGACCGACGGATCGTTGTGCTGCAACCACGTGTACAATACCAACCAGGCATTGACAAAGAAATAGGGGTTCCAATACCACAAGATGACGGGCATGGGGCCGATCTGGGAAGGCAGCATCATGTAGCACAGAGCGGCCAACTGGAGGATGATGAATGAGGTCGACATGCCGATCTTAAAGGAAATCTTTCCGGGGAACATGGGTGAATCGGTGCGGAAATGGTCGGCGATGCGTCCGGCGAGGGGTTGCCCCTTGTGATCCATCTTGCCGGTGGAGGCGAGTCCGAGCAAATAAAGGGGCCAGCCAATGGCCAAATGGGTCCACACCTGGAATCCGGCAAAGGCACCGTCTCCGATCGCTTCGTGCATAACGGCATAAAAAGACTCGCGCTCGTTGTTGGGTCCGAGGCCGTTTTCTGAAGCGGTGGAGGGAACGTGAGATTCGCCATCGGTAAGGTGGTTCGTGCGGCGGTGATGCTTGGCGTGGGTGTATTGCCAGGCAAAGTAAGGCACGAGGAGGATCTGGTGGACTACGAACCCGACAATGTCGTTCCAGGTTTGGCTAGGGCTGAAGGCTCCGTGTCCGCATTCGTGTGCCACAACCCAGGGACCGGTCATGATGGTTCCCATCCAAAAGGCATAGAACGACCATCCAAAGGTCCATGTCAGTACGGCAACAGGATCGCGAATGTCGGGGAGATCCGTGGAGAGGCACTTGCTGGTGGCATAAACAAAGGCGCTAGCAATAATTAAGTCACGGATCAGGTACGCCATTCCCCAGATGTAGGATCTCTCGAAGCAATGAGCCGGGATAGAGGCCTTGATTTGGCCCTTGGTGGGCAGCTCAGGCGCATTCTTGTCCAAAGGATTGTACGACGACTTCCAATTTCCCTCGGCGTCCGTCTGTTGTCCCTTGAAGACTCTGGCCGCAGGCCGAGCTTGTGTAGCGTCTCCACCCTTTCCCATTGTGCTGATTCTTCAGTTTGATTAGTTGGTTGTGTTCTTTGAATACAGAAGAATTATGTGCTACACGCGTGAAAACAGGCAGGAGAAGATGAAATTTGATGCCCCTGGATTCCACGTGAGATTTCATTGCAAAATTTGAAAACGATAACCACAGCAGCGCCCGTACGGGTACTCGTACTCGTAATACCCCATCTTGGCTTTTGTTTGCATGGACGCCACGTCGTCTTCGGGAGTACTATCTCAATTTTTTCTTAGGGTGGTGTGGTACACGCAAAATCCGATCGTACGGTACAGATACAGATTGTTGATGGTTCGTCTTTTCCAGCTCACTAAAATAATGAAGCATCGCTCCGTAGATAATTGCGTAGTCCCGTTATTCATGACTGAAAAGAAGTTGTTCCCCCCAAAAAAACATTCCATTTTTTGATGACAACACACGTCAGGAAAAAGGGTGTAAGCAGTCGTCGATCGTTGACTAATACTGTATCAATTTTTGGTCTGGTTTGAATCGAGCTAGTCCATACTTTATTGGTTATCGGCTTCAGACTTTACCGGTAATGGTATCTTGTTACCTCCAGCGGATGTAGTTGTACCCGTACTCATAGAAGATCGAACGAGTCCATCGATAATCGATACGCAAGGTACCGTACGTACCGGTACCGGCACGTAATTGCACTCCCATAGTTGTATCGTACGTATGTACTACGTACTATGTCATATCTCATATCGTATCCGAGTAAAAAAACATCAACCAAGGCATGTTCTTTACTTTTTGTTTTGCGTGTTCATGTTTTTCACAGCACACTTTTTCATCACCCAGAAAAGAAAACATCGGAGGATACGAATGCAGATTCGATAAAAGAGCTACGAGTACCCAACATCATTCACAACATCGAAACCATGCACATCACCAACAAAAAATTCCTTTTCAAACTTCTGGTTGCACTTGCGTTTTTCCAAGCGGCCGACGCGTTTTCGTTCCAGCAGAGACTCCCTGTTTCGACAACGAAACTCCAAGCAACCGCTGAAAACGGGGAGGCTCCAGCACCAGCAGTATCGGCATCGGCACTCAAAAAACCTCCAACGCAATTCCAACATGTCCCAGAAAATACAAGTCATAGCAGCGGTGGAAATTTAAAGGACGACGAACCCTTGGTTCTTACGAGGAGAAAAGCTGTGACAAGCGGCTTGTCGTTGCTTACTGCGGCCACCGGCTTGCCCCTCCTCGGTGCCAACGCAGCCTCCGACACCGAAGAAATCGTACGACAGGAACAACCCTTCCGAGTTCTCTTTGTTGTCCAGATCGATCCGAGCAAGCCCAATGAACTCTCCGAGATCGAGATCGAGGTCCGGCCCGACTGGGCCCCCCTCGCGGCCGCTCGATTCCGGAAGCTCGTCGAGCTTGGCTTTTACACGGACTGCCGGTTCTTTCGGGTCCTCCCTGGCTACGTCGCCCAGTTCGGGATCGCCTCCGATCCTGCACTAAACAAGAAGTGGTTGTACTGCGGTGCCAGCGACGAGGAGGGCCGACAACAGTGCCAGAAGCCCATCCCCGACGAACCCCGCTTGCAACCCAACAAGAGGGGGACGCTCTCCTTTGCATCGTCGGGGAAGAACTCGAGGACGACGCAGATCTTTGTCAACCTGGTCAACAATGACGGGCCACCAAACTTTCTGGATCCGCAGGGCTTTGTTCCCTTTGCACAGATCGTCCGGGGGATGGACGGCGCCACCAACGTGCCGAAACAACTCAACTCGGAATACGGCGGGAAGGTCAACCAGGGAAAGGCGGCCTTCTACGGGGCGGAATACTTCCAGGCCGTCTTTCCGAGACTGTCGGTCATAAAGACAGCCACCGTTTTGTAGCGTGGTCGCTCGATCTTTTAAAAAGCGAAGAAATGAATGCCTGCGCAAAACGATACAAGACTGCCCCTCGTTTGATTTTTGCATCCGAATCGTTTACCGCACACCTACCGCACACAGAAAGAATCATTTCAGGCGTTCCGCAATTTAGGCGTTAGAAAGCGAAACAAGACGAAGCCAAAAAAGTACGATAACTTCTTGAGGCATTGTTTTGTCCATTGATGCTAACCATTATGATTCTCTTTGAAATAAGAATCATATCGAATGAAACGAAGATAGAATTCAAGCTTAAAAAGAACTTACCCGAAAACATAGCATGTCATTATTTGCCAAAAGAGAGTTATATATGGGTCATCGAAGCGGAGCGACTGATTTTTTAAGCTGACAATACAGACTAGCTCGTCCTGTTGAGATGAGGGAAAGAGTTATGAAAGTCAACTGAATTATGAAACAGGGATTTCAAACTACGGCAAGTCATTCAGAACTGTGCTGTTCGTACCAGCACCTGTTACATTGCCAATGGGTAACAATGGAAGGAAACCCTTGATTTCAAAAAGATGACGACTTGAAGGGAATAATGATTATGAAAATCAATTTCAAGTTTATTCTATCATTACATTCTATAGAGCACATGGCAGTATTATGATACCGCATGTGCAGTCTTACTTGTACACTTTTTCTCTGGGAAGAAGAGTTGTTTCGCGACGTTCCTATCGCAGTTTTATATCGTAGCCAGTGTTTTTGTTGACGTTCCCCTTGTGTCATTTATTCTAGGAAGAGGTGTACTACGCTCATTTCTCGATGCCATAAATACTGACACCAGCAACATAGAAAACGGCGTTGCTGCCGTTCTTACTTGTTGTATCCCCTACGATTCGAACTTTCGTCGTACTTGTGCCCTTTTCTACTTCGAAACTTGCTGCATTTACGAAGTTCCACCTTTGTTTCTCGTCAATATTGATCCCGTACCTGTATTCTTTAAAGTCTGTCCATGAATCTCCGTGGCTTGTCGAATATTGCAGCTTAAAACCGTCTGTGAAGTCCATCTTCTCGATGATATACCAGAAGTTCACCTGCACGACATTGCTTCCATCGAGGTCTAAATCCGTCTCGATGTAAGGGAGCTTATTTTCATCTTTCATTTGAAATTTTGCCGTAAGGATGTATTGAAACTCGTTTTGCTCGACTTTGTTACCACCACCATGGAATGCCCCGAGCCCATCCTTAAAAATTTCCGTTAGCAGTGGCTTCGGTCTGTTGATTTGACCACCTGTGAGAACATTGAGTCGTCCTCTTGTTGGAACTGGGGTAGGGGTTGTTGGTAATCGGGTAGGCGACACAACGGGTGTGGGCACTGGTTGTGGCGCGAAAGTTGGCGCGGGGACAGGTGCGGCTGTAGGCGCCGGTTGTGGAGCCAAGGTTGGGGCGGGGATGGGAGCATCGGTAGGTGTCCAAAAATTTGGATCGTTACACGTTGAGCCATTGCAGCACGACGGGAAGACACAGGTGTCATAGTATATAGCTACGGTCACCTCGTTGAAAAACGATTGACGTTTCACAAATTCAACAACAAGGTTCTTGTTTGACCCACCAAAATTGAAGAACGTATGGGTGGGCTCGTCAATGGAAATATTGGCTAAGAAATCAGAAGCACTGTAATTTGGGGCTTGCTCCACCACAGTAATTCTGTTAGCTGCCATGAGGACTCCAGAGTTCATATCCTTTTTTCTATTGTATCCGACGAATAGATTTTTGTTGTCAGGACTCAGGATTTTAACAACAACTTTTGAGTTTTGGGAAACACTAGCGTTCTCATAATCAGCCACTCCAATAAGCGAGCCCACCCATGTTCCGTCATTGGGATCAATTTCCACCACCTTCTCGTCATACCATCCCAGCTGATAACTCTTTGCTGGGTTGAAGCACTGCAATGGTCCGTCATCAAGTTTGTAACTGAAGCCCATCATGCCCGACTTGTCCCCATACGAAACACCATCTTTACCAGAGTGTGCCAGTCCAAGATTATGGCCAATTTCTGGAACGATTAAAAAGTTTTATTGGAACACGATAAGAGTAGGATGAGAAATAATGTGAAAGAAATTTGTGCATGGCACTGTATGACAACTCGATTCATAACTTACCGTGTACTTGCGTGGTCAGTGATTCGCAAAAGCTATCGTTAAATACAGACAGCCAAGAATTGACGTATGCATAAGCAACCCTAGAAGTAGTTTGGATGCAAAAGAGAATAATCATTAGCTGAAAAATTGGGTAGTTTCATCCATTTTCATACAGAGTTACAGTGTTGAATTCTTACCAGTTTTTGTTGGTCGATCCTACACGCGAACCTGGGGGCAGACACAGCATGACGTGGTCGAACTGATCACTGAGACTTCCCACGATTTTGTCGGCCGCCTCTTCCAGTGCATCTTCTACAACAAATCGGCTGGTATCGATTGCGTTCATATTAATGTTCACATCGATGACACCGTTGTCAACATAAAATCCTCCTTCTGTCATACCCCGAAAGGGTTCGAATTCGAGTTGTCCATGCGAACATGCGGAATATTGAGAACTTAAATTTGCCAAGTCATTTCCCGTCCCAAAGATTTTGTCGGATAGAATTTCTTTTGACGAAGATGTGACAGTGTCTTGTGCATTCGCTCTTACTACAAGCACTTTTTTGGTTCCTTTGGTGCGCGAAGCCTGCTGAAGTTTCCTTCTTCCGTTGCTTCCGAATTCGATCGCGGCGCCCGCTGGCAACCACATTTCACCATCCATGATCATTGCTCCCTCCGCGATAAGAGTAGTATCCCCACTGATAATGTTGTCGAGTTGGCCTCTTTCAATGCCATTGATTGGGACAAAATATGTACCAACTGCCGCTCTATCCTCTGCTTGTAGCTCGCATTTTACTTCGTAATCTTCGTCATGGAGCTCTCTTCGATTGCTATGTCCCGATCCATTGTACATTCGCTCTCTCGATCCATACTTCAGTTCTGCCTCGCCTAGTTCATCTGCGTATTCCGACTCTATTTGAACCAAAGTGCACGGGTGTTGTACACGCAAAGCTCTCCGCTGAATGCCTGCCGAACCTCGCAGAGACGCAGACTTCCGGACACAAAAACGCCAAGCAATGGATAAATTAGTAATCAAAACTGATGTCATAACCATGGCATTGCTTAATCTGACTACAACTCCTTACCGAATCATTGGCATTTGCTCTGTACAGCAGCGATATGAAAAAGACTGCTTGCAACTTCATATTTCACCGTCTTCTCGAATTATGAAGCTCTGCTGTAATGACTATAAGGAGCTGAAAAAGCACAATCCGAATGCAACAAGAATATGTTGGATGGATGATCGTCCAATGGGTGGATCTTTCTTTTGAATTTATTGAAATGTGGGAAGGAAATGAAGACACTGCGAGGGCAAGCAGTTTGTTGAACTGTTATCCATTCGTGATTCGAATCGTGTGCTACCTAAAATCTCTGTTCGATCTCGACGAAATCATGGTTTTTACGAACCACTCCGATCTTCCCATTAAGTCCATTATCGTATATCTCAGTACTAATTGTACGTGCTAGTCGTAAAACGTCTCAAACCGTCTTAAAACGGGAAATACCACAGTTCGCCATAAAACAATTGGAGTGCCGATAATAGAGATCTCTGACGAAAAATCTGGGATCAACAGGACCGTAGGAAAAATCCTAGAATCGTGCGCAATTGCCCTTTAAGTTTCCCCAATCACACTTAACAGAATCGAATTGATATTTATAGCACTGCTGTTTTAAATCTAACAACAAACTGTAATACAACAACACACCAAAAATCTCGCACCGACGAATTGATATAAATGATAATGACTTTTGAATCTGGATTAACGACTTTGAAAACTGAAAATACTTCTACATACTATTCTACCGAAATTGCCGCCTATCTCTTCCTTTCCTGTTCGACATCGTCTTTTTTTCTCATTCTCTCATGAAAGACTCTAAAAACTTTTCGTTGGTACGAATCACATTAAGAATCTAGCAAAAAACGCCTTTACTAAATTTAGAATCACGTTAAGAATTTAGCAGAAGAGCTGGCCCTACTAGTACTACGGTACGTTGTAGATCTTATGAATTCAGTATCGCCATTCGCCGACAATACTATTAAGTAAGAACTAAATTACTTCAGAAGTGAGAGGAAGTTTCATCATCTCACAAAAGCTTACTACTTGTACTTTGTTGCATTACTTCTTGATCACTAGCTATAGTAATTATTTTTTGCTTATTTCAGTACATCTACAAACCTTATGATTGCACCACCACCACATGATGATGTCGCAAGGTACGGTGCTAACAAGGCAGGTGATGAGCAACAACAGACCTAACTCCACTGCTCATCAGCCTCTCCTACTCCACAAAGGACCATTGATACCCAAGTAGTCTGATTTAGTACACCCCTCTCATCCTAGAGCATCGACAGATTGCTTTACCAATTAACTACTAGAGTCTTTTTCACCAGACCACCACCACCAAGGAAAAAATGGGCTACCCACGACATCAGCATCATTATTACCCAGCTCCAAATTGTCACAACAACCAAGAATCTCTCTGTGACTTGTGAGGAACTTAACACTGTAAAGGAAGTCCTATGACAAGAAGCACAAGAAGTCGCTGTCTGTAATCTTCAGGAACTGCTGAACTCAATTTCCCATATAGACAACATAGTCATCCCTGGATATATCTTGCTTGCGTTGTTTTTTCATCTGTTTATCTGAATGATATCTTCTTTCAAAATATAGTTTTTGGGAAAACAGTAGTATTTTCATCATCATGTCAATGATATCATGTATTGGTTGCCTGGGAAAGAACCATTTGTGTAAAAAAAAGAATATCACGCCTATCCTGATATCCTTTTTTCCAATTTTGCTTCTTGTCAATTCACTTCCCTGTGTCAAGAAGCCCACAACCAAAACACTGTACTACTCAACAGTTTCAGTGCTTCAGTTATTCCAACCTTCTTCTTTCTTTGCTCTGGCTGAAACACCTTTGTAGACTCTACTCCAGATGTCAGAATCATTCCAAACTGAATTTGCTTCTTGGCATCCAAATTACTTCTGGAAGTAGTGAAAATAAAACTACATGTACTCAGCCCCCACTCTTCCTTGGACAACTTTAACTCCTCTCTGGATAATTTTTCACATAGTTCCGTAATGTTTGGAGCTCTTTTGTCATGTTCAGGTTTGACCACTTTCTGAAGTTGTTCCATGTCTTGCTTTTGGAGAATTTACTGAAATCAAATTCAAGCATAAGAACCTTATAACAATGAGACTGAATCAAGGTTGCTGCCAGTTGCGGCTTCCCCCTTTTTCATTAATCATATTTGTCATTTTTCTCCAGTTGCTGCAGATACCACCAGCATGCATCTTGATGCATACAGTCATTGCTTCCTTGAAGCACCAAAGTGGGATCTCTTTATTTGGAATTTAGACCAGCATATTTCCATTGCCAAAAAAACTGTATTGTTTAAAGAAGTCTTATTTGAATCTACCGTGTCAAGATCATCTGATACCTTTTTTGTGGTAGGCACTAGTACTAGGGAAAAGGGATGCAACGGATGTGTACGTACAGTATCGGAAGTATACGTACATACAGTATCAGAAGTATACGTACGTACTAAAAGGAAGTACGCACATACTGAAAAGGAAGCATATGTACATACAATGCTCCCCCGGAATGATTGGATATACCATTCCTACCTACATATCATAATGTACTATTAATATATATACATCATACAATCCATCATGTTGAGGATCATGAGAGGTCTAAGATACTATTCGAGAATACCTCACAAAGAACAGAGATGTCACGAGTCTGGAATGGAAGAACCTCCATGTAGATTCTAATCGGAACTTCAGAATTCTTGTGAACGCGCCAGGTATTCTACGAATAAATCTAATCTTATAATTCAAATTTTCTTACACACTAAAAACATACTAAGAGTACACGTAATCTYGTGCACAGTAATTACTGAGTGATTTTTCGTGTATCAAAATTAATCAACCCTTAAGAAAACCAACCAAAAATACCATCGACCATGGTGAAGACAAATAAGAATACCAACTCCTCCAAACAACACAACACACCGATCCTGTTTAAGACTTACAAACAGCTTCGATCCGGTCCAATTGAAAACAGTCTCGATGACTACATGGCGCCAAAGAACCTTTAACAAACAGAGAGATCAAGAAGATCCTTTTTAGATCCTTCCCCAAAGCCTGGCAAAATGACTACGTCAAATGTGGGAGGAACATCCTCAACGAGACAATTGAAGAGATTGTGGAATTCATGACTGACCAAAAAGGAATAGCAGATGAGGAACGGCAGCAACGTTCAAGGAAAAGACCAGCAGATGATACTGCAGATACTAATACAAGACAATGAGGAAGGAATCATGGTAAACAAAGAAGAAGAGGAAACAACAGTAACAATGATAGAAACAACAGACAGAATGAGACCCCGGAGGAGAGACAGA
Organism: Pseudo-nitzschia multistriata; assembly: GCA_900660405.1. Taxonomy (NCBI): domain Eukaryota; phylum Bacillariophyta; class Bacillariophyceae; order Bacillariales; family Bacillariaceae; genus Pseudo-nitzschia; species Pseudo-nitzschia multistriata. The sequence continues at coordinate 67,235 of CAACVS010000636.1, read as the reverse complement.
GTAGGATCAATGCAAAGCCCTGTAATAAACACAATGGACAACATCTTTGGGGCGAATGTTGATTCAATAAGAAGGGTTACAATCAAAGCAATAATAATAACAACAATCACGGAGGAAATCAGAGAAACCAGGGAAATTCAAATGCAAGCAACAGCAGTAAGAGGTTCACACTGGGAATGTATCTATGCTCAATGGATGAACATGGGAACATGAGTAATTTCCAACCACAATCAATCCAAACTCAGACTTATCAGCTTACCGGCTCTAACTCCAGTGGCCCTCCAAGCCACGTATCACTACAGTCCAACAGTAATACGGGCTCAACGGTCCAATTCCAAGGGCAAGGACAAGGACCAAACCAACAGTGGTGACATCCGAAAGAGGCCTTCTTTGCATTGCCTCCACCACCATTTACTCCATCACCAGCGGACAGCATTGAGCTGTATGGTCTTGATAATGATGAAGCTCTTAAAAACCCAACAGCAACGACCTTAAGAGCTTTGAAAACACCACCGGATGTGCAGGATGTACTACCAGCAGTCATCCTAGTATGCAAAACCATTCAAGGCCTACCGACAATGAACACCTTTAAAGTCCTATTGGATAGTGGAAGCACAATGTGTCTCATTCACGAGCGTTGGCTTCCACCAGGAACAGTGCCCTTCCAGGACCAATTCAGCTTGGTCATGACCACAGCTCAGGGGAGCTTTGATACTTCCAAGTGTGTCTTCATCTCCAATATTCGTCTCCCCAAGTTTGGCAATGGCAAATATACACGATTCTCAGTTTTCATAAAATGATGAACCTTGCTTGCCATTACTCGTCTGTTTTGAATTTGCATTGATCCCTGAACATGGTGGATATAATAATGGAAAGACTCCATTGGAATATTTACATTATCTGTTCCTGTAATGAAGATGTACTAGATTTGGCAACTGGCAATGTTCTCCACAAATGCATGCATAACCACTCACTTCTTTGTGCAAAATGAAATGCATTTTTCTCCATAATATTTTCCCCCATTTTGGGAATTCGGAATCCCGTTTTATATCGTATAGCATTGGCCAGCAGATGTACGATAATAATATTGGGGATTTTTGGCTATCTAATTACCGTGTAACAACTCGTGGGATTAAAAATTGGCTTGTACTGGAGTACCGTACAGTATACAGCCAGCACGTGCTGAATTTTTGAATCCCACCAAAATAGTCTTGCACGCACATGCAGGCACGTGCAAAATAGTTTCGCTCGCACGTGCACAATGTAGCCCTAGTACAAGTGAAATTTTTAATCCCACGAGTCATTACATGGTAAAAAGATGGCAGAAATCCCCGCACAGTACAAAAAACAAGTAGGGCAATAAGAGAGGTTCAACTCACTCGAACAGCTGTAACTTTTCGCCCAACGGACGCTTAAGTATGATAAGCACATGTTTGAAAAGAGAATTCAACGAGCTTTCTAATGCGGTGAGGGAGAACGGCGTACGTTGAATATTGATCGATATTCATGTACGTATATCCGTATTCAAAAATGTACGATAATTTCGGCCGGAAACCCGTGGCCCACGCTATACGATAGCGTGCATATCATTTAGTGAGCATGTGCGTAGTAATACTGAATCTGTTCAGTCAAGGATTCCAATAAAAATATGTCTAAATACATAGATCCTGGTTGCTGTGAGCTCACTGTAGCAACCAAAATCTGTGTATTTGACATACATAAAAAGAGCTGGTCAAAATGAAAGACATAGTTTTAGGTTTTCAGGAATTACCCAATACAGTGTTGACACCTTCGACTTTCACTGCCACCAAAAGAGACCAAGAATCACACTGAGTACCCAAGGCAAAGCACCAAATTAATAGAATGAAACAGATGAAGACACACGCAGGGGTCGTCAGATCTAACTGCGTACTAACTTTCTTATGAAGAAGTCATTGACGTGATGTAACCATCATGATGTCAGATACGTACACATCAATGAAACGGAACATAGGAATGAGGGATGGCATGGTTAGAAATAACATCATGTCATGAAATTGAAGGCGGGTAACAATATTTCATACAACTGGTAGTAAAATGACACCAGAGGAGTACATGTAACTACAAAACGCGCCAGAATTTTTGGGCTTCGTGGAAGAGAATTGGTAAGGACAGCTGGCAGGAAAACCGTTGGGGTTAGCAACAAATTTTTTGTGCATCACAAATCATGAGAAAAAAAGAGAAACTTAAATTCCACCTGTGGTCCAAATTTCCAAAAAGAACAAGTCCCCAAGGATTTTTTTCATTCTCATTTTTTTCTGTGTAATACTAGTAGTAAAACTATCCTCCAATCTTCAAGCACCAGCAGTTACAGCTTTATCAAAAATACTACTTTTTATTTTTGAGTACTAGCCAGTCTACTCCAGTTTTTAAATGCTGATTCTGACTATACCATTTTGTCAGACATGAAAGTTAATATTTGTGGTACTATTTTACTATTGAAAAATGAAAAATGAACATAATTTCCATACTACGAAGTAGTAATACTGTACTAGACAATTTGGAGAACAGGCGGAACAGAACATGCGTTGTGACCCCTGGACACATGAACCAAAAAAATGAAGAACTGTTTTGATATCTTTTGTACTAGAATCATAGTTCAGCACTTCATCGAACTGATTACGTGAATAAATTTGGAACAGAAGGAAATCATAGCAATACCAAAAGGAAAGGACAAGAATAATGACTGAATCTATTAGTCTTCCTAACGGCAGAACTGATGGCTTGCTTCGTCTTTCCAGCGCTCTTGGCAGTGACAACCAGCACAACGAAAACGCAGACTTGATTGTATGGCTGGATACCGCGACCGTCGACGACCTTCGTTTGGCTTATCCCGTGCTACTGAATTGGTGCCGGAACTCCTTTGTGAAATCGGCTAAATCCAAACACGGCAAGACCGGCAGAACACAGTCCCTGACAGAAGCCACGAGTGCCGCCGACGCACCCGAGGACAATGACAATTCGAGCACTGTTCTTCTTTCTACCATTACAACGACAGAGGAAGTCGCCGAAAGGATTATCAAAGTCTTGGAAGACGCAATTCAACGCGATGCAGGTGATTCTGTATTTCTGAGCAGCGAAGATGCAAACGAGAAAAAAAAACAAGAAGTCGCGGCAAGATATGCTTCCATATCCGCCCTCCGAATGTCCCTGGCGGGATACCTCCACACCAACCACGCGAAGATGCGGGGCCTTCCCGTCGTTTCAAGTCTGGAAGAGCGGATCAAAGGCCGGTTAGGATTCGATCGGCCCGCCATAAACACACTGAACATGGTCAACGCGGCCTCGGTGGACCACTCTCTGTCGATGTCGCAGTACATAAAACCAGAGGACGAGAAGGCCGATAAGGGCTGGGGGATTCCCCGTATCCATCTTGATCTCGGCCTTGGTTTGCAAGAGAGTTCGCCCGCAGACGTTTGCAAGCAGTTCATCAGCGACAATAAGCCGTTGCTGCACCCCTTTACGGGCGAAAAAGTCGGTCGCATGCAAGTGAAAAAGGTCTTTCCTTCGAAGCGAAAACCAGTCTGGATAGAGTATTTTGCACCGCCGTCGTCGCCTTCCGATGGTTCGGAAGAAGGATCTATCGAGGAACCGCTAAAGCCAGATGTTCTCGCCAAGCAGGGTGATGACCTTCGCAACGATTTTTCCGTAACATGTGTCTCGAGGCTCTGCGAAGATATCTGGGCAGCGGCTTCCGTTGATTGGAAGCTGGGCCACCCACCCACGGTCTGCGCCTACGATGTCCTTGTCACCGCTCCCGATGCGGGATACCTGGAAATGGTGCCGGGAAAGAATTTTTTGGACCTGAGCCAAAAAGTTGCAGGAGTGGAACCAAATCCGGATGATTCTTCCACCACCAAAAGCAGCTTTAGTTTTGAGCTGAGCAAACCATTTTGCATGGATCGCAAAACCGGATGGGACGATGTCGATGTAAAAAAGTTGGCCCCTAGCTTGGTGGGGTCGTACATTGTGAACTTTGTGCTCGGCGTACGGGATCGGCATGAGGACAACATGATGGTCGTGGGTGATCTGAGTGAGGATCCAAGAATGATGCAGATTGACTTTGGATACATACTAATGGAATTCCCCGGAGGCGTCCATTTCGATATGCCCCGCCTGACCATGCCGATTGCGCTGGTAGATCGCTTCAACACCGAACCTGGCAGCGACGAGGGCCACACACTGATGGAGGATCTCCAGCATGACATGCTTACCGCATACCTGATTCTGCGCAGGAATTCCAGCCAGTTCATACCCTTTTGCGCCCACCTCATGTCGTCTTCCTATGAATACAAGCACGTAGAAGCGGTCCTGAGGGGCAAACACGTCTTTCGGACAAATATGGACGAAACGAAAGTCATCAAGTGGATGACGCAAAAGCTGTTGACTCAGTGGGCCCACTTTTATTTCCGACGGGAGATCAAGCAGGGCATGGTCAGCGGATACTACAAATTTGTCGAAACAATGACCTTTGAAAACAAGGGAACGGATAGCAACGAGAAGCATACCATCAGGAAAAGACTCACAAGTTTTTTCGCGCAGAGATCGAGCCACGAGGCAGCAGCTCGAAGCGGAAGCGATCACGAAGACGTTGATGATTCCATTGACGTTGACGATGACGATGATAGCTACCATGTGCTTGACGATGGCAATAATGGTTCTAGGGATGTTAGCAACCGCTCGATTCAGGATTTCGGTGTCGATCTCCAGGATTGTGTGAAGGAAGCAATGCTACAGCAGAAGGAAGTGCGCAGCTTCATGATATCGCAGAAGGAGGAGCACGGCACCCTCATCGACTTGGATGATGATGAAGATGCGAAAAAGTCATCGACATGAGTTATGCTGTATCGCATCAAGTTTTCTTTTGGCTTTGTAAACTGAAAATTTACGGGCTAAGTGCTACAGGTTGTTTCAGTGTGGCACAAAATGCACAAAAATGAAATGTGACAAAATATCTAATTATCTAACTATGTAACTATTGAAGTTTAACTCTTGAGGAGAGAGAAAGTCAGTGAAGGATCAGCCATCCTCATCATTGCATTGGATTCATGATCGTTTCCAGGTGAGAAAGTGTGTTCTAGTGGGTTTGCCATCGCGGACGCAAGTTAATGCATGCAGTCCTTTGCCTCTCTAAGATTATAGCAATCGTTGTATGCTGTAATGAACAAGTGTTCCCGTTCATCATCAGAAAACAAAGTTATGACCAGTTTTGTGGTCTATTTTTTCGCAAGTTCTATCCACGAATAACACGACTTACTGTAAAGAACGCCACTCTCTGCTCTACCCTGCAACAATGAAGTACGTACTGGTACTCATTTGTACGAGTAAGAGTATAACTCCAGCATGGAGGTATTCAAGTGAAGTAGCTTGGCTGACATGCGCTGTGGTTGAGGTCCTGGGGCTCTTAGTAAACTGAAACTTGTTGTAAGTCCTTGCGAATCCCTATTAGTGCTTACTACTTGGGAACGAACTTCACCTAGTGCTATGTGAAATGTATTCTAATACCTAGTTCGAGACTAACTCATGTTAATTTTTCCCCCCTGTTTAGTCTTGATGTTCTCTAGTATGAGGCCTAATGATTGATTCAATATCCAGATGTAGAAGAAAGATTATCGACTCCTGCTTTTGATTTTCACGTTCGAGGACATGAAGCCATAAAAATGTGGAGGGCGTTGGGGGGTGTCTCTGTCGACGATATTTCCATTGCCATTCTCGTAACCACCATTGGCATCGATCCCCGAATTTCCCACCTTCTGGAACTTCCATCCTAGAATAGATCCACACCTGTAGCACGAGGTGATCAGCCAGCTGTAACCCGGGAAGTAGCTGTTTTCTGTGCTTGGTAGGCCCTGGAAGGAGAGCTTGCTTTCGTCCACGTTACGGAGGGTGGTGATCTGGTGGATAAAGCCGTGGCCGTTGACGTAGGTCGAGGTGGTCCCCTCGGCGCCACCCACCGTGAAGATATTCGACACGCCGGTGAGGTTTGTCTCGCACAATTCGCAGCAGATGCGGGTTTCCGCATTTTCCGCCGTCCATCTACAGACCTTCTTCCAGATGAAGAGAAGACGCTCTAGCACGGAGCTTGTTTTCAATAGTTTCTTCCGTTCTGCTTCGGAGAAGGGTGCATTGTTAGCCATCCAGTAGGAAAACTTCGTCGCTGGTTTGAAATTTCAAGCGAACGAAAACAGAAAGCAGACGACAAAATCCATTAGATACTCGTAGGGTTCAAGATCGATCAAACCGAAAGACTCACAAACCAAAATGATCGTGGCAACAAGCTGAGAGGAACCAACTACTTACGTTCCAGATTCTCTCGGTTCGTCACGACGGAGTCATCTCCGAGGGAGGGGAGATTTCCCCGTCCATTGTTCGTCTGGAGCGCTTCAGCTATTTTCCAAACAAGGCTCCAAGGCATCAATTGGAGATATACAAAGTACGGAACCGGTGTGAGCCTAGAGAGATTCCAGGCCATGCGTTCGATTGGCGCCTGCATCCGTGTCGATCTGGTTTCAACAACATCCGATTCACTTGTTCTGATGCGGCCCGTTTTGATCGAGCCTTTTCCCAAATGCTCGTCGTCGTTGTTGCCATCGTCGCTTTCGTCATTGTCGTCGACCTTACCAAAGTGGACGCATTGTCCCCGGAAGGGAAGAAGCCGAAAGGGAACGGGTGGCAATAACAACGGTTCGTCGCGCATGTCCTCCACCTCAAAAAGGTTCTCGTCGTCGTTGAGGCACGACAGGATGCGAAAGCGGCTCGTCCCCACCGCGGTAAAGACGAGCTCGGGGGCTTCTTCATAGCGTCCCCAGAGAGTGGACGAGGATTGGGAATGCCCATAACTGGGATCGCTCCCTCCATGTCCACCCACGGATGACGCTCGTTCATGTGTGTGCCGAACCGTTGCAATCGTCCCGATTCGCCCGACCAGGGGGTGCGACTGTTCTGGACTCAACGGCGGACGTGGCAACGAATGCTCATCGTTGTTCTCGTCAAAACCAACGTCTCCATCGCTATCGTCTCCCGAGCTTCGTTCCGAGTCCTCCAGATCCATGTTCTCGTCGAACTGGAATTCGTCTTGTAGACGGGTGAGGCTTCGCCGCAGGGCGTGACTGGACTCGGTTGCCCGAATCTCACGATTCCCAAAGGAAAATCCTCGCCGCATCCACGATCCTCGCCGTTGAGACGCTCTTTGTGGTTCTTCTTGAGGTTCATTGGTTCGTCTGCGCCTCCTGTGTTGTTGCGGCAATGTCTGTTCCGGGGACTGGTATTCGTAGGGCAGTATACCCAGCTGCACAACTGGCTGCGCAACGGGATCATTCCTGCACAATCGTATCTGCCGTCCGAGGTATCTAATCATGGACCGATTTTGCAGCTTGACCGGAATGGTGCATCCCGGAAACAGTACCACCCCGTGCAACTCGAGGACGGCCACTTCAAGTGTACGTTTTGCGGTAGGTTTGAGACCCGTAGAATCTCTATGCAGAGCTCTCCCGCTGGCCATCCTTAAATAGCGATCTTCATCCGGTAATAAAGGATGAGATTCTTCCAGATACGAGTGGTCTCTGGGAGGGGCGATGGAGCAATCGGCAGCGTCGTTCGCGAGACGGGTTTGGGAAGAGGCAGTGGTTCGAGAATCTCCGTGTTCGTCTTGACTAGATGGCGAAGGGACTGACGTGATCGATGCACGAGATTCCGTGCCGTCATCGATGACATCATCGATGACATCGTCCCTCGCTCCCTCTACTTCTATTACTGACGGTCGGCGATGGGTTTCTTCTACTTCGGAGTGATCCGACATGGTCGCAATACCGAATGTTTGAAACTGTAACTAATATCTGTATTTTTTCTGCTATAATTCCCGTTTTGGAACCGGCTCCTTGTCGTGAATGTTCTATCGATCTACTTCTTGTTGTAACATTTCGTTTGCACCAGTGTATTTCTAATCATCCCTTACGGATTTCGTAGCTTGATGCAAACAAAGTGATTTCATCACCGAAGAACCGTAGAGTAAAGTACTAGGTACAGAACTGTACTTCGATTCAGTCGCACACTCGAATCCTTGATGGCAATTTTACTACCGAGCTGGATCAATCCGACTAACTCGAATAACAATAACAACGCCAGTGATGAGAGTTGATAGCTTGAGATCGTCTTCAGAAACAAGGGGCTCAAGGTACGTAAACGAATACAAGTACGTACTCTGGTACGGTACAGTACATACGCCATAAGCAGAGGATATATTTTAATGACGCCTGCGCCCTGGGCCACAAGAAACACGAAAGCTACGGTATTTGTACTTTCCTATGAAATATTCTCGGTGAGGGAATTATGTTTTTGATAATTGATGATTGCAAACCCAATAGATATGAACCATTTCAGCGAATACCAATGGATTCAATTGGTAGAGAGAATCGGTGAATCGTTTGCGTATTTCTAGTTATTTGTCGTCTATCCATCTCAACCCACTCCCGGTTGCATACAAGGGGGTATTGTACTTTGTGGCGTGGCTTTCCAGATCAGTACTGTTCCGCATTCAAAAGACTGGGCAATCCAATATCACCATGCGTCCTTGCTGCATAAGACACCATTGCGATGAAGTGTAGCATAATCCATGGATCGCCCTGTTGAGACCCGGATCATGCTAGCAGCTACCTGGCTAGACGGTACCATGGCATAGCATCACATTCTGCCAACATCGGCATCCCGGTGCATCTGAACGGCCGCTACCGCCGCAACCGCGGCCGTTTCGGCCCTTAGGACCGACGAACCGAGGGAGACAAACCGCAACCCCGAGCCCGTCAGCCCAGAAAAGACTTCGAGCTCCCGCGGGCTCCATCCCCCCTCCGGTCCCACAAGGACGTGGAGAACGATTGCGGCGTTTGTGCCACCCGCCGATTCCGAAGCAGGAGCGGCAGAGAGTTCTCGGAGTGCGGACAGAATGGGGGGGCTCGATTCCGACCGCTCCCGGCACACCATCCAAACGTGCCCGGCAATCGAATCTGTGTCTGGTTCGCCATCGCATTCTTGACCGCCGGCGGGGAGAGCCACCCTGTCCGCGATCTCGTCGATCGTCCAGGCCTGGTCCGAGAGTTCAGGAACCGTCAGCCGCTCGCACTGCTCGGCCGCTTCGATGGCGTGCAGCCGGTGCTTCTCGCGGTCTTCCTCCCACCGAACCTCCTTTTGTTTTCTCTTGTAGCTTCCGGGATCGCTCGGGTTGTTGTTGTTAGAAAAATCCGTCTCGAGGATCGTGATACAATCGGCCCCCAGTTCGGTTGCTTTTTCTATGACCCACCTCCGCCGCTGCTTGTCCTTGAGGTATCCAAGATACAATCGGAGGCTTGCAATCTCGTTGTGCTTATTGCGGTTGCCGACGATTGCTGCTTCGTCTTGCCGTTCTCGGTGTGTCCCTGCTCGTTCTTGTGGAAGAAGCCGCTGCAGGCACTCTAGAACGGTCCCCGATGATGTAGATGCTTCACCACCGTTGCTGCTGTTGGTTTTCTGTTTTCCCCCTCGCTTGCGTCGCTGTTTCTTGTTTTTGGTTCCGCCCCCGGCATCTTCCTCTGGCACGACAACCCTGGCAAGCCACTCACCGTCGACTCCGTTGAAGATTCGGACGCATCCGGTATAATCCAGAGCGTCTTTCTCATAAGCCCCTGCCTCATCGTCGTTGTTTTTCCGCTTCTTGCCACCGATGCGTGGTCCCCATCGCTTGGCATTGGTGATCCTCATGACGTCCAGTAAATAATGTTCTTGGTCGACCGTCAGCGGGACTAACGATTTCTCCCTCAGCGGTATTACGAAGCTATTGCTATTGTTGTCGCTGCCTTTGTCGATAAATAGCCGAGGCAAGTGCCTCGTGGTTTCGGCGACTTTTCTCTCAGAATTTTCTCTGTCTCCGTTCGCAAACGGAGCACCCTCATCGACGCTTACTTCGCTCGCTTTTAAAAAAGATGTTGTCGTTGGTATTGAAGAGTGATAACACCGGATATTTCTGTATCGTAGATTATTTGTCTTCGAAGGATTCCAAGGGCGATAGAAAGAATCATCGCGTGCAGTGTTGCTGTTGAAGTGATGACGTCGACGTCCCAGACAACCTGTGCTGCTTCTGTTTGGAAGTATTCGCCGTTCCTGTTGAAAGGCAGATGTGGATGACACTGCAACAAACAGCGACGAAACCAGAGAAGCGGAGCAACTATTACCAAAGATCCCATTCCGATTGAATGATCCGTGGTTTGGGGACGAATAGAGCGATGCGAGAACGGCTAGGGTTCTGGTGGCAATCGATATCGCCGGACGTCCCGAGTTGGAACCCGTCATCTTTTGTCGACGGAGAACCATCTTTCGAGCGCTCGAACCTTTGTTCTTTGCGATTAAAAATGCAGTGCGCCCACTGTGTAGTCTTCTGTTTTAGTTCACCTGTGTTGGGATCTATGTTCGGTGCAGCAACAGTACGAGAAACAACAAGAAGCAAACAACTTCTACTGAATTTCCGCAGAAGTATTTTGTGTGGTACTGGTACTCGTACTCGTACCCTACTGTTAGACGCGTTCGAGACCCATGGATGATGGATGGATAGGTGTCACCACCAAATGGGCAGGTTCGCCTTAACTCTAATGACTAATGATTTCTATCGTTCAGCACTACAGTCTAGAGCTAAGATCATTATTGTACCGTACCGTACTTGGTACCATATGAATGGTACATTATGATCGACCCCAGAATTATGTCAGTACAGTATGATTTACTACGTGGAAGTACGAATTATTAGTACAAAGTACAATATGAATTTGAACGCATGATACCGGTAGAAAGTAGAAACAAGGGAACGAATTACCAATACACATACGTAGTAACATTGAAAGGTATGAACATATTTATTTTTAGGGATCGCTTATTGGGAATATGAATCGTACCGTACGAATGGGGGGGGGGGTTATTCACTTGAATCTGCCGTACGAATACTCACCACTTACTGGCGGTGTAATGAGCTCAGTAGGAGTAGTAGGAGCTGGCGTATCATGCCCCCGTCCCGCAGGACTGTTTGTTCATGACATTTTTGGTGTCATGAAGCCATGATTCAGACGAAAAAGGAAACCGATACCAGTAGTACCCAAAAAATAAAATAAAACGGAACATATTGAACTCTGAAGAACGAATCAGAAAGAAAATGCTTTCAAAGTGATCATTCCGGCATCTGTGACAAGAATAGGGCGGTATCATACGGTGTTGAAGACGAAAAAAAAAACACCGAAGAAGACTGTAACAAAGCGAAGACAGCACATTGCACTGGCGAGAGGAATTTAGTATTGATCGACCTCGCTGTCATAAGCTTCCGGTAAAATCAAAATCAGCAAGATAATAGCGCATATTGCAACAGCACACAGCATATGAAACTGCTGGAACCCGGAAATCCGAATCTGGGGATGAGGAAATGGTCGCTCAGGGGGAAAAGAGAGGAAAACTTGCTCACCTCGGGTGCCTGCAACCACAGTGATGCTCCCAATAGCAAAAACAACTGCTACTACGATTCGAAGGAGTTCAAGCTAGCGTTCCCGGCAGCCCCACCTCCTCTTGTGCCACCGCAATCTACCAAAACCGAAAGCATCAACTCGAAGGGATACCTGCCGTTGAGCTTTGAAAGCGATTCGAACACACTTGCACTGGAATCCGCCCCGGAACCGGATTGGTCGCACCGGCAACAAGTTAGTTCTGGTAGGATCGAAACCGAAGCGAAGCGATGCCAGCGGCAACCTCAAAGCGAGCGCGTGGTACTTCTTTACCTTATTCGTCACGGAGAAGCTGAGCACAACATACTGGAAAAGAAGGCCATGAGGGAGGCATGTTCCAGTGCGATCAGGGACGACGGCTTGCCCGAGGACCACCCTGAGACGAAGCGGAGGATGGAGGAGGCGCGGAGGCGTGTCCTGAACGACGAGCGCTTGAGGGACGCGCGCCTCTCGGAGCTCGGAAGGAAGGAGGCGAGAGACGCCCGAGCCAACATGAAGAACATGATCGACGAAAACGGCACGGTCGATGCAAACGTTGGCAAACAATCACTGCCGCTGTCACTGGAACAACCAAGCTACGTTTTGGTCAGCCCCCTCACCCGGGCTCTCGAAACCGCCGACATTGTCTTCCCCGGCCACCGCAGCATCCACGTCCGGGAGGACCTCGCGGAACGGCGGACCGGGAAGCCTCCTGACACGAGATCCTCTTGCTTTACGCTAGGGATGAGAGACAGTTTCAAACGCTTCAGCCTTGCTCAACTGCAGAACCAGTCGATGGAAAAATTGAAACTCGAGGTAGCACGCGAACAAAAACAAAAAGGAGATGTTGGAAAAGCATCCTCCACGTCCGTCACCAATACCACCATTTGCACTGGTGGGAGCGATGCGAATATGGCCGAAAAGCAAGAGGTATTTATCATGCGGGGGGACTTGTGCGAAAAGATTGAGCGAGACAACTTCACCGAGGAAGACAAGGAAGAACTGAGGAAGCGGACGGAAAGATTGTTTGTTCTGCTGGGCGAAACCGACCAAAGTAGCATCGCCGTGGTCACCCATAAGGGGTACCTCAGGGAACTGGAACGGGGTCCGCTGGGCCAAACCGATGCCACAGAATTCAAGAACTGCGAAATACGAACCTATAAAGTCACCGTGTCCCTTGCCGATCACAGATTGATCGAAGCCGAACGGTTGAGGTAGAATTTTTCCCCCCTCATTACTGGTACAATAGATAGCATCCATTGTTTCGTCAACAACTGACTTACCAACCGACTGATCGGGATAGATGCGCAACTTTATACGATGCATACGCAATGCAATAGAACTCAACGCGACATAATACAGCAAACCAATACGTTATAATAGAGAAAAGCGAAGAGGTAACCGGAAGATCACGAAACAAATTAATGTTCTTTTTCAATTATGAATGAGGGACAGTAAATGAACTCGTTTAATCCAATCAATCCTGTTCATCTCGACGAGTGTCTGCGGTTGATTGCCCTTCTCAAAAACTGCTCCATCTCCTTCCCCTTGTCGGTCCCTCCATACAATCGTTGGCAGATTTCCAGTGGCGTCTCCGCTGTCATGCTCGTTTGTTTGTTGGATTTCGGTTTGAACGGGGAGGGATCACAGCCCTTTTCCAAAAGAACTTTCAGAGCCCGGACCCTTCCGTTGATCACTGCCCAGTGTACAGCCGAGCGAAACCAACGGTCCTGGAATTCGAGGAATTGTCGTAGGGGAACGGGACCGTTATAATATCGATCGCACTGGTGCACCGCAATCACAAACTCGATGATCGAACAATGGCCTCCACGGGCTGCTGCGTGCAGAATGCTTTGCTTATTGGCGTCTTTCATCAGCAACGGGCAGCCGGCGCTTAGCAGCAGCTTTACGCAATCCAAGCGGCGTGCATCCTCTTCCAAGGTACCCTCGGGGCCGTTGTCGTCGATGCCACCAGCCGCCAGGTGGATTGGGAACACACCGTTCGTGTTTGGCGATTTGAAGCTGGCGTTTTTGGCCAGAAGAAGCTTCACGAGGCCAGCATCTCCACGGAAACACGCCAGGTGCAATGGGGCGGTCTTGAATATTGCTCTGCGCTCGTTGCGACCTGACGTATTACCAATTCTACTGCCATGGGCATGGTCACGGTTTGGATTCGCCCCAAGTGACAATAGAGCTTTCGCTATCATCGATTGATTCATAGTTGTTGCCTGCAACAGTGCATCGTACAACAACGCGTCGTCCACAGAGCCATTTTCTGGCAGGTGTGTGGTTGTAACAGACGTAGCTGCCGATGAGTTATCGACCGACGTCCCTTGCCCTCGAAGGAGGCCATTTTCGGTGATGGTCTCGTCCAGCAAATCAACGTAGTCGCCAAGATTTTGCGCACGCAAAAGAGTTACTGTATCGAAGGGTTCTGGCAATTGCCCGTACTCTCCACCGACAAACCGAGAATTTTGGATTTGGTGGCAGCGGGCATAAAGCGTCCTGCAAACTACCACCGCGGATAGGGAATCCCCTCCAAGGACCGCAAAGGAAACCGATTTTGTCAGCATTTGTTGCTGACATGGCTGCAGATTTAGATATTTCACGAGAGTCTCAACCACCATGCTTCCCGCCAGACCATACTTTTCAAGTGGGGTAGACAACTCGTTGCTGATTCTAAGAATGGAACAGGAACTGAGGCCGGGCAAGCCCAACCGATCTCGTTTGCCTGTACGGGAGAGAGGCAATCGAGGAATGCCAACGAATGTCGAAGGTATGCATGCTTTCCTCAATCGATTAGAGCATTTTATTCTAAGCAACGACCAGAGTGGTCCGCCGTTGATGATGACTCCTTGTTGTTTCGTCCGAAAATCATTCAGCGATATTCCAATCTCTTTCCATATTGTCTCAGGGAAAACACAGTAAGCAAGGATGGTATTTTGACCACCTGAATCTTGTATGACTTTGGCAAGACAGTCTGTGACAACGGTACGTTGATCATCGTTACTGTCGTTGCTTTCACCACTCGTTAAGGCGGCTTCAATTTCCCCAAGTTCCACCCGAACTCCATTTATCTTGATCATTCCCTCTTCTCCGACTATTCGGCCTGTAATTGAAAGGCTTCTATCGGTTGGATTGATATATCCTCTATCACCTGTTCGATAATGATATCGAACTTTTTTCGATGTTAAGTCGCCATCATTATCGGTGACAGCAACTTCTTCTGCTACAAATTTGCCTACAAGGTCGGGTCGATTCAGATAGCCAGTAGTTATATCGATTTGGTCACCATACAAAACGATTTCTCCTAGCATTCCTGCTTCTCGAACTTCTTCGAGATGGTTCCCCTGGAAATCTTCCCTGCAAATTTTCACTTCTGTTCCGTCCAATGGATGCCCAACATACTGTCCTCTTTTCGACGACGACAGCGTCGTTGCAAGAGCGGCGTTTGAGTCTGTGAAAATGGTTTCGCTCTCACGGAACACCTCTCCACAAGTCTGGTATACACACGCCTCTGTAACCCCGTATGTTGCTAGTAATCGACATGTTGAGAGGGAATTCTCGCTATCTCCATTTTTTTGCTCTTTCTCGGCCCGAGAGCGAGCCCACGCTACTACGAGGCTGTTCTGTATGGGCTCCCCGCCGAGCGCCACCCGCTGCAAGCAAGGAAAGTCTTCCTTGATGGCGGTGTGTGGGTGATTTGTAGGCCGGTGCAGCAGTGTCAGGCCCCAGAGGGTCGGTGTGCAGAGCACGTGTGTCACTCTTAGATCCAGCAGGGTGGTTGTAAGTCCCGAGACCAGGTTGATACGGGGGGCGATCGCTAAGGTGGCGCCGGCCTCGAGCGTAGCTACCACATCTGACAGGCACGGATCGAAGGACAGCGAGGATGCCAGAAGCACGGTCGAGGCCGGAGTGATGTCGTGGGCATCGTTCTTGGCGTCGATGTACTTCCGCAGCGACCGCGCGGACGAAATGCACCCCTTGGGATGCCCAGTGGTTCCGGAGGTGTAGACAATGTGGGATAGTCTATTGCTAGATTTGCTGTTCCCGCTTGGGTTCTTTTGGTGGGCTGGGGTTTGGCAATCGGACGGAATGTCGATTTGAGTAGCAAGCTCCAAAATATGCTGTTGGAGATTTCCAACAGCGTGTGGTGCAACGCTTTGTGTGCATCCTTGCAAAAATGAGGATAATTCCAATCTGCTCCTTGAGGTCTTGACCAATTCAACAAAGTCGAGGAGCCTCGGCGTTCGTGTGTCAGTCTCTTCGTTGCTTTTTTCGTTGCCTTGGTTTTCAATGAGTTCTTGCAACTTCATCGAGTCCTCTCCTGGAATCGCTAAGACAAACGATGGACTCGTGTCGTTCAGAATAAACGAGTTTCGATTCTTTCCCTCGTCTGGATCCATTGGAACCAACACGGCGTATTGCAAGCAGCGAGACTGCTGCTGTTCCTGCTGCCTGAGTCCAGCATTGAGCGCGTAGACCACCAGAATTGCAAGGGGAAGCATCGGACCTTCTGGTATGGCGACCGCAAAATTGGTATTTTCCTTCAAAGAACCGCGAAATGTATGCTCACTGCTATCATTGATGACATGTTCGCAGTCATCCGTGTTTTCGATTGGAAACCGTTGGCAGAATTCTTCTTGGATCTGCCGGGCAGCTCCCGCCGCCAAGAGCAGCAGTGTTTTGTACGACGTTGAAAATACAGCGGGAGAAATTTCCTTGCTATGCTCAGCAATGGCACAGTTCGATGGCGCTGGCGACATGAAATCGTTCTCGCTAACACTCGTATTGGCTTCTTTTTTCTCGTGGATTCCTGCTTCGTCGCTGTCACTGTTGTTGCGGAATGGATGGAAGAGCTCAAGAATTTGTCGACTCCAGTAGCAATTCTTGATTTCTCGTTCCTTATCGATGCTCCAACACAGGGCTGGGTGGTCTTCCTGTACGGAAGAAAGCGTCTCGACCACCATACTTTATATCTATCCTTCGATAACAAGGATGCGAATTATTCAATCCAACCCGTGAATTCAAAAGCTCAACAAAGCGATGTGAACAGTCACCGAACAATCATGGTGGCAGGCCTCTCAACTTGACTAGAATCTTTTTAGAAATGAAGAGTATACAGTATGAAGATGTAATGGATTTCCTTTCTTGTTCGCTCTTTCTGAGAGAACAGAGAGGTAACTGCGACTGGGACAGCGACAATTTGTGGAAACATCGACAAGACAAACGTCTCACGTCGTTTTCGTGTCACAATTCGATCATTTCACCATCCATCAGTTTGTTGCCATCGGCTGCGAAGGTAGGATACGTTTATACCTTTCGTACTGTATCATACGTACTGTATGTCGAATTTTCCAAAACCTGGCGCTGGTTGTTGATTGTTGATTGGACCATTCGAAACTCTGACGCCTGCAAGACGGTGGTCTTTGGCGGGAAGAACGTGCCAGTCGTGTACAGATTTGACGCGCGTTTGAGAACAATTTGTACGGTCACGGATCGATCGATGACGGTGGTCTAAACAACGAAAAAATAATGCGCGCAATCTGCTGAACCAATGTAGTAGTAGGCTACAGCGAAACATAAGCAGCCTAGGTTCCTCTTCGTAAAAGAGAAGCAGAATTGTTTGAGAAAGGTCAATAAAGTTAGGCCACCGGTATGCGTTCTTCTGGTGATAGACACGACAAGAAAAACCTCCAGCCTACTTGCATCGCCCAATGTTGTTTTTGTTATCTGTTCGAATCAACAGCATTCTAGTGCACTTGAGATCGGAATGGCCCAGAAATTAATAGAATATTCATTATTATTTTGTATTTTTGATAGATTTTAGTCGACCCACTTCTTGAGAATGGCTTCCTTTTGGGCAGCGCATTCCTTATCAATGTCTTCGGTGGACATGGAGGCGTACTTGCTCATGTCAATGGGATCTTCCCAGGAGAAGAACTTCATGCCGTCCTTCTCGAAAGGCTCACGGCCGAAATGGCAGTAAGCAGCGGTCTTGTTGTATTTGGGTTCACGGAGGGCCAAGTCACGAGCCAAGGCACCAGGACGGCAGTCAAACTCGATCTTGACCAATTCGGTAATTTGGGCGGCGGTGAGACCTTCCTTCTCAGTTCCGTAGGTCTCAACGAAGATGGAGAGTGGCTTAGCGACACCAATGGCGTAGGAAAGCTGAACAAGGGCGCGCTTGCAGAGTCCGGCCTTGACGACGGACTTGGCCATCCAGCGGCAGGCGTAGGCGGCAGATCGATCGACCTTGGTGGGATCCTTTCCAGAGAAAGCACCTCCTCCGTGGGCACCCCATCCTCCGTAGGTATCAATGATGATCTTACGTCCAGTAAGACCGGCATCTCCCTGGGGTCCTCCAATGATGAATTTTCCAGAGGGGTTGATGTGGAGGTTGCAAGTCTCACGATCGTAGATAGAAAGGGCGGATTCTCCGCTCTTCAACTTGATGGACTCGAGGGTCGCCTTGATGACCTTATCGTGGATGAGCTCGTTCATCTCGTCCATGGAAGGAGCGATTTGTTCCTCGCCTTCGTACTTTCCACGGTTATCCTTTCCAGATTGTTCCTCCGTACGCTTGGCCTTGAGGGGCTCAGCGTGCTGGGTGGAGATGACAACGGTGTGGATCTTGATGGGGGTGACAGATCCGTCGGTGTGCTGCTTGTATTCGATAGTGACCTGGGTCTTTCCATCGGGTCGCAACCACCAGAGGCTTCCGTCCTTACGGACGTCCGTCAATTTCTTTCCGAGCTGGGTGGCCATCATGTGGGTCAAGGGCATGAGCTGTTCGGTTTCGTCACTGGCGTAACCAAACATGATACCCTGATCTCCGGCACCAACATCGAGGTCGGACTTTCCAACGTGAACTCCTCCGGCGATATCGGGGGATTGCTTGTTGATGCGGACGAGAACTTCGCAAGAGTCACACGACAAACCCTTGGAGTTGACAGAGCCAAGATCGTCTTCGAACGAGTCGAATCCGATCTCACGGACCTGTTCACGGACGATGGCTTCATAATCAATCTTTCCAGAGGTGGTAATTTCACCGAAAACCATGACCATGTTATCCTTGGTGGCGGTCTCACAGGCGACCTTGGAGAAAGGATCGGCCTTCAAGCAGGCATCGAGAACGGCATCAGAAACTTGATCGGCGAGCTTGTCGGGGTGACCCTCGTTGACAGACTCGGAGGAGAAGAGGAAGTTTCGCTCTTCGGCGGCAACTTTGATTCTCTTGGCAGCTTCTTCGGACATGATGAAATTTGGTGGTTTGTGGGAAAGATTGATCCTGATTTGGAACTATGACCATGTGGAGATTTTGCTGCAAACCACCAAAAAAGAGGAAAGGAGATCTGCGGCTCGCGGTATCCCGTGAAAAACCACATACTGGTACGAGTACGTACTCGTACGTAGATAAACGCTCTGGTTGGATGGAATGAATTCTTAGATTCCCAATGCTGCGGAAATCGCAGCCACCTCTAGTACTCGTTTTACGGCAGCACCCGTACAAATCGGTTAATTTTTTGTACGGCGCGCGTACGAGTCCGTACGGTATCGTGAAAGATCCAATAAGAGTAACCCACCCAACGGTCAGAAACTCTGCGGTTCGAAGCACAAACAACAAACACGTCTGTACTCTCGTAGAACGGTCAGCCATGCGCATCCACCACGCGTCTTTGGTCGGAATGCGTCCATGCGATGATGCAAAAAAAAAAACAGCAAGCAAGCAGAATGCTTTGCCGTGCCAACCGATAGTTATTTTTTTGGTCCCCCCGATCTGGTCTTGTACTGCAGCTAAACGTACGTACCGTAAGAATGAACGACCTCCTTTACAGCACGTTCTACAGAAAATTTGTCGAGCATTCAATTCCACTTGTAGGAACGAAGACAGACGAGAAAGTCGGGGTCGGGGTTGGGGGTTGTGAGAACATTTTTGGGACCAAAAGTACAAAAATTCACACCTTTTTCGTGCACTTCACAGAAGGAATAGTTTCACAGCAAAACCCAGAACTCCATTCGCTCAACCTTCGCTTTTTCGTTGCTACCTTTCCTGTTACAAAGTTGTTGGCCACAACGGATCACAACCGAAGAAAAATCGATCAAACAGAATTCGTTTTGATAAATATTCTGCGAGGACGAAAGAACAACTAGTAATTGGTGCGACTGCTACCTCATCTCACCCAATTTCAATATGCGATTGCCGCCAGCAGTGGCGTATTCTAGCAAGCATGGTTTCCTCT
>CAACVS010000636.1:33241-47012 GCA_900660405.1 Pseudo-nitzschia multistriata | reverse complement strand
CAGTACCGAGCTAAAGCATCATTTTTAGCAACCATACAATGCGACACAGCAACTACCCATCTTGTATCAAAAAGATTGCCGCTCGTAGTCCAATTGTATTTTCTCATACTTACTTTTTCACACTGCCTTCTGCTAGGAGCGCAATGAGCACTACAGTAGTTCGTTCAGGCGGTGTGGGTTTGTTTGCTTCTTGTCCCGACACTCATCTACTGTTTATCACATACTAACAACTAGTAAGTACTTTTCGTAAAAGCAGTGGCGAATAATTTATCATGCTAAGAAGGAAGAGGCATTCTGATCAAGATCCGAATGAATTGAGCTTCCAAAAACACGGAAGGTAGAGTTTTCAAAAACTTTAGTCGAAAGGGCCCCAGGTGGATTGGGGAGAACGTGGTATTGTGTTCCGAACATGGGTCTAAGAGTAGGGTGGTGGATGCGCCGAAAAGTGATCGACTCAAACGAATCGTCCATCCAGAGTGATTGCGATTATTGCTCGATTTCTTGTTGCTCTGGTTCCACGGCGTTCGCGAGCGCCGTGTTCAGGTCGGCCAGCTGCTTCCGCGTCTCTTCGGGCAGTTCGTGGGCGCGCTCGGTTCGGTAGGCCGCCCGGCGGAGGAGCCCGGCGCCCATTCGACGGGACAGGGCAACGACCCCGGGCAGTTGCTCGGTGATGGTATTCCTCGTCTCCTCGTTGGAAACCAGATCAGTTAGGGTGGAAAGAACCGAGTCCTGCCTAGAACCTTCCTCGCTCTTGCCATTCGAGGTCAGCGACCCGGAAGCGATCCCGTCGACAACGGCTGGTCCAACGGCGTTCCTCAGCTCTTCAACGGTGGCGATAATCTTGTCGTCTTCTTCGGTAGATGCCACCAATGACTCGATGAGATCGGGGATTCCGGCGGGTTGGTCCACCAGCAGACTCTTGAGCGGGCTTGGAAAGAAAGAGTCGTTCTCTCCCAAAAGTTGCTTGGGACCCCGAAGGATTGAGGAGGTAGCCCTGGCGGCGGGATTGTCGACTAGTGCCGCACGAAGGGCACGCCTTGCAAGGGCATCGCCGTATTTTGCGGTTTCGTCCACCAAAATGTCTTGCAAGGTAGATCCCTTTGGATCCAAAAAGAGCTTGCCGAATTCGGCAGCAGCCTTGGCCTGCCCCTTTCCTTCGTTGTCTACGTCTGCCGTAGCGGATGTGTAGGAGGCGAATCCCTCGGTCATTTCCATCAACTTGGCCGGGGACAGACCTTCTTTTTTACCGGTGGCATCGGCATTGGCAGCGGCTGCATCCCGTGTGGCTTGTTGTACGAGGGCCAGTGCCGAGTTTGGATCGTGTGTGGCCAACGCTTCTTCTTCTTGCGTCAGTCCCAACATGGCCTTGAGGGCTTTCTTTGCTCTGGGGTTGCGATCCGTGAAAAGACGACTGGCCAAATAAGGATAGCATTCCTGGATGATGGAGTAGTTTTCATCGAGACTCAGACCGATTCCTTCCAAAGTGGAGAAGGCACGGGCCAGATACAAGACGTAAGGCGGCAGGGAAAACAATTCACGGTTTCGCTTGGAGACTTCCTCCATGATGTTCGTGACGCCCTTCACGTCCACTCCCTCAGAAGCCAGCTGGGCCTCCATTCGCTGCTGCATCTCGGCCCTGGCGGCGTCTCGGAGTTCTTCGTCCGTTAACCCATCTCCGTAGCGCTCAATGAATTCCGCCTTGACACGTTCCTGGATCTTTTTGGGGCCACCCCCTTGCGCCAGCTGGCGGAAGGCAAAACTCAAACCCTCCGTGATGCCAGAAGACTGGAGACGTTCCGGTGTCACATCAGGGGGTGAGAAGCCGAGGTTGATGAAATCCTGTGGGATGGCGTCGTAGTCTTCCACGTTGATGTGGGCAATGAATTCCAACAGAGCATACTGCAGGTCTTTTGGGACATCGAGAGTCATACCCCAATCGAGAATGCACAGTCTACCATCCGTGGTACGCAATAAATTTCCTTTGTGCGGATCGCAATGCAATACTCCTGTGTCTAGCAACATGGTGAGGTAGGCCTTGGATGGTTTTAAAAAAAATCGCGGAGAAAAAAGAAAGTGAGATTTGCATCTTGGTCAAATCGTAGCGTTCCAAAGGAGGATAAGTGGGCAATGATGGAAAATGATGGGCAATGGTCTTTGCCACCAACCAAAACGAACTGAACTAGAACACAAAACCAAGCAATGCGGTGCCCATGCACCAGGGGAATGCACGTACATTGATGGCCACCCCGCACAGGCGAGGGACGTCGGGGCTCGCGTCCAGGTCCAGTCGTGTTCCGTCGACCCACTCCGTCACCAGGACCTTGTCCCGTACGAGCTCGTCCACCACGGTGGGGGCGCAGACGGCGTCGAGGTTGCGGGACTTCATGGCGGCCTGGAAATTGATCGTGTTCTCGGCCTCGAGGCGGTAGTCCGTCTCGGCCACAAAGCCCCGGCCCCACTCGTCGACCAGGGTAATGGCAATGTCGATGTCTTCCTGGCTGGTTGGGACGCCGTTGGCCGCGTTCTGAAGCCGTGTCTGGATGGGGGTCAGCAGGCGCAGAATGTACAGGTCCAAGGCGATTTCGGACAGGATCCCCGGCCGCTGGATCTTGACGGCCACGTCCTTGCCGGTCACGGCGAGCTTTCCCTTGTAGACCTGCCCGACCGAGGCCGAGGCGACGGGGTCCTCCGTGAGCTCGCTAAAGATGAGCGACAGGTCGTCGACGCCAAACTCCCGCTTGAGGATGTCGATTCCGACCGAGTTCTCGAACGGCGAGACCCGGTCCTGGAGGGCCCGTAGCTCGAGCGCATAGGCCTCCGGGATGAGATCGGTCCGGATCGACAGGGCCTGGCCGAGCTTGATGAAGGTCGGCCCGAGCTGCTCGCACAGGCGCAGGGCTACCTTGGCCCGGCGGGGCTCGTTGCGTGCCAGGGCCTTGTATTCATCGTCGCCGAGGAGTTTCCCCAGCACGAGCCAGTCGAACAACAGGCCGGTCGTGAAGGAGCTGGTCAGCGAGGCCAGCTGCAGGAGGCGCTTGACGACCATGAATTTCCGCTGGCCGTAAAAGGCTTCCGCCTTGGCCGGGCTGTAGGTGTCGGCACCCGGCTGGAAGGGGGTTTCCTTGTCGTTGGAAAAGTCGATCGGCGACAAGAGAATCGCCCACTGGAACCAGGCGCCGGCCGAAAAGGCGGCGATCGCCAGCGTGTGCCAGGGATTGTCGACCAGGAGCAGGGTGAGCTGGGACACGATGTCGTCTCTGTAGTGAAGCACCAGCAGCGGATCGTCCGGCAACAGGTTCTTGGCGGTTTCGATCGACTTGGTCACGATCTCTGCGAGGGCTTCGCTGCTGCCGAGGATTTCCCCCGCGACAGACTTTCCCGCAGCCAGGATCCCATCGATTGCGGATTCCGGCGGTGGCGTCGCTGCCGCGTGCAGCGACGAGAAAGCCTTTTTCTGTGAATGGATCCCCCGTGTTCCGTGCCGAAAGACCGGTTGGTGCGTGGTCGGCACAAAGGCTGTTGTCGT
Source organism: Pseudo-nitzschia multistriata (assembly GCA_900660405.1). Classification (NCBI taxonomy): domain Eukaryota; phylum Bacillariophyta; class Bacillariophyceae; order Bacillariales; family Bacillariaceae; genus Pseudo-nitzschia; species Pseudo-nitzschia multistriata. The sequence continues at coordinate 43,486 of CAACVS010000636.1, read as the reverse complement.
TGTCGGCCCTGTCACGGTGGCTACAGCCGCAGCCGCAGCTGCTATTGTTACCAGCAGGTTATTCTTAGTCTTCGTGTTCTTCGTCATGTTGGATTCGATTGTGGTGCAGAAGTCGCCCCCCTGTTTTTTCTGTCGAGTGTCCCTCCCTGAACACCCACTGCAGTCAGTATCAGTTGCTCCACTCAGCTGTTGAACCGAGCGATTGTGTGTTGTATTGGGTGAACAATGTACTTTTTGAGGCACGAGTAAGATTACCGTACGCGGTGTCGCAATGTATCGACGACTGGTTGCGTTGATCCAGTCAGAAAAACCGAACGCTTTATTTCGATGGCGACAACCAAAGGGCAAGAGGCAGGCAAACTGAACAACTCGAAAGAAGAACGAAACGGTTTTTGTTTTTGAAGGATTTCTCGAGACGGTGTTTTTTCGTGCTTTCGGGAGAAGTTTAGTTCGAACCGTGCGCTATGACGACGGGAAGTGACGTGGATCGCGAGAGAAGTTGCGAGAGCGACATGGAAAGATACGTATGTATTTATAATAGATACAGATCATATGTATTATAGATTTATTAAGCCAGAAGTACCGTACTGTACGGTACTGTACGCTTGCTTACTGCAACAAACAACGTGATACAACGTACAGATCATATGTACTCATAGTATGTATAATACGAAAGCTGCTGTTTGTCATCCGTCACCACTTCCATCACCGACGAAAGAAAGAAAATTACCTCATTTTTTCGCTGACGAGGGTAAGAGACGCCTCGTTACCGTTCTTCATTGGATACGACTTTATGTAAGAGTCGTTCTCGTTACTCGTACTCGCCTCGTGCAACGACTATGCTACGAGTACAAAGTACAAGATCTATCACGCATTCGGTACGAGTACCCATGCTCGTACCGGTACCGGTACGAGTACTCCTAGTTTACGACTAACACTGAAGGACAACTCAGAAATAACAACACGGTACTCGTACCAATAAACTTCGATGCTTTGCTACCGTTCGGCAGCTGTTGCGTCGTGGTTGTAAAGAAAAGTAATACTACGACATTGCATTCGGTATCCTACMACCTGCACCTCACCTTCGGTATTGTTTCCACACAACAGCACAAAACAAAACAACCCAATCCATTCCATCGAACAGAAAACGGCACGGCAAGAACGAAACCATGGTGTCCATTCGATCGCCCCGCATTTTCACCGGCGTTGTTGTGGCGTTTCTAGCGAGCAACGCCTCCGCCTTTTCCACCCAGACTCCGGCGTCCGCTGCCGCAAAATCGGCCAGCGGGGAAATCTCCAAATCTCCCATGTTCGAATACCTGAAATTCGACAAGAATCCGAAGTTCGACGTCCTCGAGAAAACCAAGACCTACGTTGCGAAGCAGACAGAGGACGCGGGCCTGAACGAGGAATGGTACGCCGAGGACTACGTTCTGAGGGGCCCCGTGATCGGGCCCATCAACCGGAAAGACCTGGTCGAGGGCCAAAAAGGTCTGGACCTCCGCAGCGCCTTTCCGGACATTCGAATCGATTCCTTTGGGTTCTCGATCGACCCCGAAAACCCCTACCGGTGCTTCTACATGCAGCGGTGGAGGGGAACCAACACGGGGGACATGAACAACTTCGGGACGATCTACCCGGCCACCGGCAACGAGATGGAAGCCCCCGTCGCCACCTTTTGCGTCGTCTGGAACCCGGAGGGAAAGATCGTCTACGAGCAGGTTGGTGCGGTGGTTGATCGCCTGGAGGGAAACACCCAGGGCAAGGCGGCGGTCTTTGGGCTGCTGCACACGGCGGGGCTCAAGCTCAACGCCAGCCCCGGCAACAAGGTCTTTTCGCTCATCCAGCGCGTCGGACACCTCGCGGGCAACCTGGGCCGGAGCTGGTCGAAAGAAGAGGACATCCCGACCTGGTGGGTAAGCCCGTCGAGGGGTGCAGATGGCACCGAAGAGGTTTAGAGCAGTGAGGAGACCGGGGCGCATTGTTTTTCGTCGAGACGATGTCTTGGTCGTTTTTCTTTTCGGGTGGAAGTCCTCCCACGGATTCCTCCGGTCTCGGCTTCTGCGCTATTCGAAGTGTAAACTAGATATTCGTATTCACTTATTTTGATCTGCCCGGTCGATTGTCGAATACCGATTCGTGCGTTCCGACGCTAGATCTGTCGGGCTTTGGAGCGCACAACTACAACAAAAGGCAGAAAATATTTTTTGGGAAAGAACCTTTGCAATTCATTAAATTCCCAGGATAGCTGGGTTTGAGTCGAATGCGTAATTACCTGTACTATTGTTTGGAAACGAGAATTCCGTAGCTCTTCTTGATAACTAGCAAGACGTTGTGGAGAGCCAGCAAGGCAGCCGATTTTGGATTCATGTCCAGTTCATCGTCCTCGGGAACGCTGCGGACCATCTTGGCCGTCAGGCCCTCGCGGTAGAGGTCGTTGTAACGAACCGAATCGATTTTGTACAAGCTTTTGAGCAGCTTGAACACTCGGTCGTCCACGGATTTGGCAATGGTCTCCATCTTTTCGTACCAGTCGGCCTTCGACTTTGCCGTGGAAGATGCCAGGGCGGTGCTGGCCTTGATGGCTTCCATCGAAAACGTATCGCAGCAATCGAGGCAACACCCGAGAGACTTGATAATACCCTCTTCCCCGGGGATCGCGGCGTAGAGGCTCGCCAAATCCAGGCAGAGCAAACAAAAGGTTGGTTCGTTGCCCTGAGAGTGGTTCGAGAAGTAAACGAACGCCGAGCTATAGTGTTCAAAGGCCTTGGACAATTTTTTTCGGGTATTGCTTTCGTTCAACTGGCATGTCCATAGCTTTGAATACGTTAGGGCGAGTTGGTAGTGCACGGCCGCCGCTTGGTGCGAGTTGTCCGACTGCTCGTATATTTTCAGGGCCCGCTCCATTGGGTCCACGATGGAGCGTTCTTGGCCGGGAGAAAGCCGCATGACCTGAAAAATAACCGGTGCATTCCCGCTACCGAGCAAAGATTGTCGTCGACGAACTCCGAGCACTAAAAATGTAGCCGCCAGCTCCTCACTGACCATGTCCCATGTCTGCGGGTCCACGTCGCGTTCGCCAAGATCGATGTGTGCCGTAAGAAGCTGATCGGCAGCGTTTTGAAGACAGTCTTCGGCGTGCTTCGACGAAGACGAAGCATCACCCTTTGAAAACCCAGAATTTGCCCGTAGCTTGTAAGACTGGCACAGATTGCACCTCAATAATGCTAGGTTTCGAGTGTCGCCGCACGCTTCAAAGGCATCGAGCCCTTGGGTGAACCAGAATTCGGCGGAGCAAAGCAGGGCTTCCGCTGCCAGCTGAGATCCGTCATTCTTTTTGCCGCCCTGATTAATCACTAGAAGTTCCCGGAGTGCGGCTAGTAAGACTTTTCCAGTTTCATTGCAAGCATCTCCGAGACGCTGTTGCAGTAAATTGAGCAGAACCATTTTATCGTATGCCGGGTCGCTTGGCATGATAAATTCAAAGGCAGTAATGGCCCTACTATAAGATACACATGATGCTACCAAGACCTTTCTTCTTTCGCGTCGTATAACTCGTTCCTTCTGTAAAACACTCTCCGCTCTTACAATTGCCTCCTCTGCTTGCTTTGAACCAACATTTGGCGGAGCAACAACACCTGATAATGATTGCAGACTGATCCTTCCTTTAGATGTTTTCAGCAGAACATCTAGTTGCACCATACGCCAAAATTGATTTTCTCGTCTTTTGGCTCCAAAAATTCCATCATTTTCAACAAATGCATTTTCAACATCGTTCAAAACAGAAATTACATCTTCCCCGGAAGCGTGGCCCCGATCTCTCCATAATTCATCAGAAGCGAAAGATCGAGCAAAATGTCCGCAATGCTCAAGCAGCCAAATATACTGCAGTTGAAGTGGTTCTTGTTGTGTTTTGTCGTCTAGCTTGTCTTCTCCACTTCCATCGATATTCTTTTCGGTCTCCATCTTATAGAAGTCCAGTAAATGTGCTGCGTCCTTGAGTCGGCGAGCTGCCGTTCGAAGAGCCTGCATTGCGCTGGAGGAATAGTAATTTCTTAAGTGATGCTCTGCAAGACGCAAAGATATATTAACGAGCTTGAAATTCATTCCAAAAAGTTGCATTGACATGGCGGGAGACACTGTCTTTAGCTCTTCATCGGCATTTTCTTCGTAATTGTTGCCAAGCGATGTTGCCTCCTGCACATTTTTGTGTTGCTGCCGCTGCCTCCTACGCGACCTCTTTCGTATCGCCTCTTGTTTCTGAGCTTCTATTTCTTTTTGCAATCTCCTCCTCTCTAGGTCTTTTTCAAAAACAGCAGTAAGAGTATCAATGCCTCGCACTAGATGGTCCTGCGCTTTGTTCAATTTATCTATTGAAATCGACGCGTAGGGTTGATGCTGTCTATCATCGTGATTGGAAGGCGATGGAATAGCTCGTGGTAAATATTCCGACGATCGTGATCTTGTCATTGAATTGGAAGGCAGAATAGAAGATGAAGGACTCGTTTCAGAGGAAGCTTTGGACGATGCGGCCATCGTTACAACCGGCGGAGAGGGAGAGAATTCGGATGTTGCTGGTGTAGACGAGTGCATAGATGATCTCTTACCCTTGGTTTCTCTATATACAGGAGAATTCTCATCCAAGTCGTCATCTCCACCGACTGCTGCGCTACTTAAATATGTATCTGCCATGTGCTCTCGGACCGAGGCTACCATCGACTCGTGTGCGTTACCATCGATATCCATAAGGTCCTGCAAAAGGTCAAGAGTTTGCTGGAATAGGCTCCGCTGCCGATCTCGAATCGCGCGTTTCTGGGATTCCGAAAGGCCGACATGCGCGGGTGATTGGGATGACGACGAAGTCGATGAAGATTCCAAGTGTCGCAACCGCAAGGCAAATCTATACGACATCGTGGCTAGCCACCATATCCATTTCTTTTGTTTCTGCGTGGAAATAGCGGAAATGTCGTATAGGTGGATATTCTGCAGTGGCTGTGAGCTACTCCCGCCTTCATCTCCACTGCCTCCACCGGGGTTTTCTTCCGTGGCGGGCCATTCACGCCGTAGGAGATATGTCGAGTTGTTCTGGGTACAATGGGTCTTTAGAAATCGAAGAAGGGCGCTTGCATTCATTTCCATTATTTGTGGAGAAAAGAATTCTTCCTCTTGGGGCAGGGGGTGGCTACTAGTGCTAGACTGCACGTTTGTTTTGCCCAGGCGGCTGCTATTGGAAGACGCCAAAAAATCTACCGGACGACTGGTGTCTAGGGTGGATGGATGGAACATTTTCGAAGGAATTTCTTCGGTCGGGAGAAGCTTGATGCTCTGCACCAATCCCTTTTCTTGGAGACACAGGGCCAGCTGTGGCACGTTTGCCATGAGATTATCGAGATAGGCATCCAATACGATGGATATTGCGGGAGAGGAGTTTCCAAAGGTAGAGGCAACACTTGGTGGTGGGCTTTTGGTTGATGCATCCACAGATGGACCGGTGATTGGCGAGTTCTGCGGGGAAAGTCTACCGCCCAAAGGTCCGGAAAAGGGAACAATGCATGTTTGGAGGGGTACTTCGGAGAAGGACTCGTTGGATTTTTTCTTCGACTCGTGTGTTTCTTCGCCCTTGCCTGTTTCGGGAGGATTGAAACCACTACTATGGCTAGCGTCCACATGCATCCGCGTCGATGAAAATTGTTCTTGAATCCCTCCATCTTCTTTTGCGTCAAAAGCTCCCCGGTCGAAATCGTTGCCATTAGTATTCGTGATTTCGACAGTAGAGGATACAGGCTCAGGTTCGCCCTTCTGCAGCAAAGCCTGTGCGTACGACAGTTGGTTTTTGCTGTTGTCCAAGAAATTTTTCTGCTGTCGCTGGAAGGCGTCAAACAAGTCCCGAAGGAATTCCGCGTCTTCGACCCGCACCGTGATGCCACTCATTGCCCCCTGTGTGGACGATCCCCCCCGATGTGCTGTACCGGTGCCGGGTGTAGGCCGAACAATTAAGGCATCGTGACCCAAAAGCAGATTCATGTCCTGGAATTTCCAACGAATGTATTCCCTGGGAGGCTTTGGTGGAGCAAGCAAGGCTGTTTCCGTCTCGGAGCTCTCAACGGATTCGTGGCGAACGGGCCGCACGGACTCTTTCATCGTAGTTAGAGCGGACGATGGCCCAACGATGTTGGAAAGCAACGATAGGGCATCCGATTGTTCCCGATAGTCCTGCTGCTCGGCCGCATCCTCTCCAGCCGATGCTGGAGAAAGAGCCAGGGCGAGTGAACGGCTCGACGGTGGCAGGAATGTATTTTCTGACGTTTCGGTTGCTGCCGGATTCGCTCCTCCTCCCGTGTGGTTTCTCTCGGAATATACCTCGTAGTTTGATTCGTCCTCGGCATCGTCGAGGATGAGGGTGCCGTTGAAATTATGCACAGCGAGCAAAGACGGCTTTCTCTTCTTGCTCTGGTTCGCCGTCAGAGCCCCCGGTCCCATAGCGGCATCGATAGACATGGAGAACAATTTCTTGACGGCACTACTGTTTCCAATAAAGTCGAGAGAACTTGCTTCGTTGGGATTTTTGCCCGCGTTGTTGGAAAAAGAATAAGATGGAATGTGTGTCGGACTCTGTCCTGTAGTAGTCACAGCAGCAATGGGAGGAGCGCTCACTACCGAGAGAGATGACACCGAGTTCGCCAAAGGTTCTTTTTCTTGGCTTCTCGTTGAAGCCTCGATGGTATCACCTTTGCCATCGACTCGAACCGATGCTGAATTCGAATCAGACGACATTTTCCTACGTGATGTGGCGATAGCTAGATAGCTATCTCAATTGGTATGTACTTGGAGGGGATGTGAATGTTGGTTCTTTCTGGTTCTAGAGTAGTGGCATCAACAAAATAACTTCAGCATCATTTAACCACCTTCTCCGAGGACCTAAACTAATGCAACCAACTCTTCAAAATGAATTTGATTCGTTCTTCGCAACGGTGGACGGAATTGAAAGCACTTGTACGATTGTTCGATAGCACTCGATCAGTAAGTTGTGATTTGTAACCTTGATGTCACGTTTCACATGGCATCCAAAACAACATTTACAAAAACATTTGCGCAAAGTCTACGACGTTTGGAATGTTTTTTGCTTTCTTCTCGATTCTTTTTTTCGTTGTCAAACATCATTGATTCCCATTTCTCAGATCGACTACATTGATTCAACTAAGTGGTTTCAGTTTCGTGAAAACAACTCACCCGTCACTGTTCGTACCGGTACGAGATGTACGGTAGTCGCGTCAATGAAACTGATACCGGCCGGTAGCGTCGGATACGCTACGGTAGCTTACACATGACTACTTCGATTAAAAATAATCTATTTCGAAGTTAGTGCATACAAAATCCAAAACGTCGATCTCAACGACAGCATCTTTGTTGAATGGAAAATACAGTAAAGACGTTCGCATCAAGAACCACGGTCCCCACAGCTGAGAAGCGGCAGAGTTATTATTCCAATTGTGACCATAGGTCAGTTCGGTCCCATTCCAAGCCTTCCACCTCAGCTTTGCAGGAAAATATTCCCGCAATGAAATATTCTGAATTCGAAAAAAGGCCAGCGCAATCGGAGCTTTTGGGCAGAAGCCATGCGACGACCCTCGCGGTTGCCACCATCGTGGTGGCGTTTTTGTCATCCGTAGATGCTTTCCAGATTTACAGCGCCCGTCGTGTGAACCAAAGTGTCATTGGTAACGTGGTCCACCACCGAATTACCAGCAGGCTCCACAGCAGTGCCCCACCCGGAACTGAGCCGGACCAAAAGACCGACTTTCCCATAACCAAGTCCGACGAGGAATGGAAGGAGATATTGACCCCGGACCAGTACTATATCCTCCGCAAGGAGGGTACGGAAACCCCCGGGGCGTCGGTGCTCAACAAAATCTCGGTCGAGAAAAACGGCCAGGTCGATGCCGGAACTTTTGTGTGCGCGGGGTGCGAGAACCCGCTGTTTGTGGCGTCCAGCAAGTACGACAGCGGGACCGGCTGGCCCAGTTTTTTCGCGCCCGTGACGTCCTCGGCGATCGCCCTCAACACGGACTACAAGATGATTGTCCCGCGCACCGAGTGCGTCTGTTCCCAGTGCGGTGGTCACCTGGGGCATGTCTTCGAAGGTAAGAGGGAAAAGCAAATTCGTGATCGGAAGAACACTCGGTTGGGGAAAACCAGGGCTACGTTTTGCACCGGAGAATTCCAGAGCGTTGCCATTGGCGACATTTCATGTCTTTGCTTGTTTGTGTGCTTGTTGAATGCCATCCGATCTTACCAATTGCACTGATGCTTCCCTCGCAACGCGCCACACCCTCCGCCGTGCGATACAAACGCTTTTGTTTGGATTCAAAAATAGATGGTCCAGACCCCACCGGGCAACGATATTGCATGAACGGAGCAGCTATGCAATTTTATCGAGATTCCGAACGCCCGGAGCTGGCGGAACAGGTCACTGAAATGTCGGCGAAGGATCCCTTCCGGCTGTCCCCGGCCCAGGCCCTCCCGAGCGCTCTGATCAACATCATCATCGGTGGAATTTTCTTCAATGCCTTTTTGTCGAGCGGGCAATCCACCCCAATCGACTTTCTGACCTTGCTACCGGCCACGTACTATGGATTCTTAGCCGCCAAGTCGATTGCCAAAATTATGGGCTGAAAAAATAAAACATTTATGATAGCATTAGTTTTGAAATAGACAATAATTGTATCGTGTAATCCAAGTTAGAAGCTAATGTTGAGCCGTCCTAATGTCGCTCCAAAAAGATGCCGAATAAAGTTGAATTTTTTGAAACGAAGTTAATATGGTTCTTGTTGCTGCTTCTGTTGAATACACTAAATTTAAGTTGGCTCGTTCAAAACAACGAAACGGTTTGTTTGCACATGCTGATCGTTTTTTCTTTGGACTACGTGTGCCGGTTCCACGATTCTGCAAAAAAGCACCCTGGAAGTCTACCCCTTTTAATGATGGCTTTCTTCTCCACACTAATATCTACTGCACTCTACTTGACACACTCGCAGTGTTTCGTCTTGGTCTAGATACAAGTAATCCTTCGGATCGATCTTGCTGCTTCCTGGAACGAACCTCCATGCCTCAATTCCCTCAATAAATCGAGCCGAAAGAAACAGGCATTTGTCGTCGTCGTCGTCGTCGTTGCTGCTGCCGTCGAGTGAATTCTTCCATCGGTCCGCTATTCCGTCCGTTTTATACCGTTTCGAAGGCGATTTCTGCCAGCCCCATTCCCAAAAGAGCTCCGTCCGGTCGTCGTCGGCGCCCCGGCGGTAGCCCCTATAGACGTACCGATCCGACCGGGAGCCGTCTCCCGGTCCGTCCTGCACCAGGGCGTCTTCGTGGTTCCCGCTCACAAACATGAGGGCCTGTCCGCCGGTGAAATCGTCCTTGGAATCGTGGACAACGACAAAAGAAAGGTCACAGAGCTCGCTGTCGTGGTGGATCAGAACCAGACTCTGGTCTGGCAAGAGCGGCACAATGTCGTCGCCGTTGAACGAGTAGTTGTGGTAGTTGTAAAAGTCTTGGACGCTGCTTGGCGTGGACACGGGATGGAACAGGCCGTAGTGCCTAGATCCCTGCCGGACGTCCAGACAAACCTTTGGGCAGTTTCCCTGGGAGGCAGCCGAGTCATTATCGTCGTCTGCGAGGCAGGACAAGGGATCCAAAAGAAACGCCGTCGCAACAATGAGAACGAACCGGAAGAGCCCGTGGGACCAAAAGCCAATCGACTGTGCCGTGACCAGTATATTGTTTGATCTGTTCATCATTCTTCAAAGGTGGCTGATACGGTTCATTCCGCATAACAATGACTCGTAACTAATCATCTCTACTTTCCGTCAGAGCGTTGCACTGCAATTGCTCACAACCGGTGTCGTGCCATGCCACCTGCACTGTCGTGCACGATGAACGAAGAATTTTGGAAAGAACAAAATACAGTAATGGAATTGATTTTTTGGAGAGCCATCGAGATTATGTGGAAGACGTCGGTTTGTATGTGACTCGTGACCAAATTATAAATGGGACACACGCTTCGATCGCGATTGCTTGTTCAGATTGTTCAGATTCAACGATGGACTCGTGCCATTTTTTAATTTATTTTTGTTTGTTTGTATTGGGTGATTCCCGCAAACATATTTCGACATATGTTTTCGGGAATACGTTTCAGTGGTACAGAAGACACAGATTTCCAGCTCAACTTACTTATTTTCCCCCCATTTT
>CAACVS010000636.1:13636-32331 GCA_900660405.1 Pseudo-nitzschia multistriata | reverse complement strand
TGTATGGGGCTCCATGCGCCAGCCATCACCATCAGCATTGTTTCTCTTTGTTCCTTGTTCCTTCTCTTTGTTGTTGTTCCTTCTCTCTTTGTCCTCAATTCCTTCTCTTTGCCGTCGAAAAGATCATGTGCTTTTTTCTTGACACTTGAATCGAAAGTTTGGCGCCTGTTTAGGGCGCGCCTGCTCCCGAGACTGGAATTGGTTAAGTCAAGGATTCCAAATAAAAAATATGTAATTTACATATTTTTTCGAGCCGGCCGGTCTCATTTTTACACAGATCTATGTTTGCGGGAATCACCCATTGTACGATTTACCGTACGAAGTACGGCTACTTGTAATTCACTAGTTATTCGGGATTCATTGTTCTCTAAGAGATCTGACTGTCGAGTGATGTCTCAAAAAGATACCTTTGGTGCTCGTACGTACAGGCCGGTACCGATACAGGGTCGTTCCCGGAATCCATAAAAAGGGAGGACGTACGTTGTACGTATGGTTCGGTACGAAAATTGGGCGGGTTCAAAATCGCACGGTATCGTACCGTACGGACGAACTCGTCAATTTGGTACGAACTGTACCAACCGGTACATAGATTTTCTTTTTTCAATCTCTGGCTACCTCCAAACAATCCATGAAGACTAAAACCAAGCTGAGTGAACACATTATTCTATTCTGATGCGAAATACGTTTATTTTGGGTTAAAGTGCTATGGGTATTCGCTTTCATTTCCTGCTGGTTCTTGCTGGATTCACCGCAAACAGCCTGGATCTTTTTCCTTCGTTTCGTTCGCGGAGAGAGTTTATGACAGAGACAAGCACGGCTGCAACCAGAATGGCGATCGGGTGGGCAATTCTTCCGTTTCCCCATGACACAAGAAATGTCGCCTCTACAACATCAACAACAACCGCGAACAAGAATACCGGCATTGGCGAATCAACCCTTCCGTTGCCCTCCTCTTCGGGACTCGCTTCAATGATTCCGACCATGCCGTTCGGTGCCCCCGCTACCAACGCAACAATCCCTCCAGAACGTTCCTTGCTGATCGAAGAATATGCATCGCTTCTCGAAGAGCAAAACATCGGCAGTGGCGGTGACCCACGGGGATTTTCCACCACCACTACCAACAATGCCGAATCCAGCAAGCTGTCGGGTTCCTGGCGCCTCTTGTACTCGAACGCTCCGGAGATTGTTGGTCTTGCCAGGGGGCTTCCCCTGGGCTTCCGGCTCGGTCCGACCTACCAGCCACTCGACACGAGGCTCGGATTCTTTGAAAACACCGCCCGGCTGGAGCACCCGTATCGGCTGGCGTCCCTCGAGACGATCGTCGTCGGCAGGGTCCGGCCAAGCGCGATTGGTTCTCTCAACGCCGTCGGGGTGGAAAACAACAAGAACAATCGGGTGGACATCGAGTTCGAGCTGATCATTTTCCAGGTAGACGAACTCTTGGGCAAGGCGCTGGAAGAACCGATCCGCAGGACCCTGGTTCCGAACAAGAAGAAGACCGCGAGCAGCGACGAGCCTTCGCGTGCAACGGCCAAACAATCGGCGCTCCCGGCAAACGACCAGACCTACCTGGACCAGCAAATGAGGATCGTGCGGGGTGGAGACGGATCGCTCTTTGTCTTTTCGAGAGACAACGACACCGCATCCCGTATGAAAACGGCAAGCGAACGAGAAACGCTTTTCGCTTCGGTCAACAAAAACAAAAAGTTTTCGTTGGTGGAAGAAACTCCGCTGGGCGAGGAACTAGAGATCGCGGAGCAGCAAACAGATGACACTGGCGTTCCCGCCGAAATCCAGTTTTTGTTCAAGGATCGAACCAAAAAGGGCCGGTAACATTCCTTCAAATTTCAATAAAGCGTGCCGTTCGTTGAAACGATTCTTTACTCTTCAATATAGTTCGAATTGAGACGCATATGACAATATTTTTTATCAACCACCTTGATTACTATTCCTGCACACCTTGGGAAGACTTCCTTTGTGCCAATGCAGTGCTGACCCTCAAAACATCGGAACACAACTCCTTTACATTATTCTGCTTTCCAATCATTGGTTGGTCAGCAGAAACCCACAGAAATCCATTTCGCTTTCATAATTGAGATATTCAATAACAAGAAGCACTTTTTGCGCTGGGTTTTTTGGTTCTTGAAATGAGGTCTGGAGCAACTCAATAGTTTCACAAATCACAAAGAGAGAACAGCCAAAATCGAATCCTATGTACCAGGAAGTGCATATTGAAAACGCGGCATTTTTGAAAACACTTACTACTAGTAATAGCTAGTCCCGAATACTCAAATCATACCCAATGCTGCCTTACAGATTACAGATAGTACGTACGAGTAGTACTCGTACGCCTCAATCATCAGAAGTAGTACGAGTACCATCAAGTCCTACTACAAATAGATTAAGAGTACAGTAGGTCGTAGTCGTAGGTCGTACGTACGTACTCGTACCGAGTTCAAAAGACTTTTTAGTGTGAAATACTGATAGGCTCATTTAGTGCTTCCACATCCGCCCGGGATGGTCGAAAGTGATTCATGCCGATACATACCAAAAGCATCGTACTCGTGCCGGAACCACACTTGACCCACTGTAACCGGAATGTCGTTTGAACACGGACCGTCAACAACAATAGATCCCTGGCGCGAAGTCACTTCCAAGAACAGTGACAAAAACCGGTGATATCTTGAATGTTGCCCCTTGTTCGAACATTGCCATCCATTTCGAGAAAGGCATCTCTTCGGAGATCCTTACCGACGATATCCGCAAAACGACCCCCATTGCTTTGCCCGTTCGCAAACAATGCGTCGTCATCGCCAATGGCGACGGGTCATGTGTCGATGCAACACAGAACCATGATGGCTGGGCACAATAAATGGAGCAAGATCCGTCACAAGAAGGGTGCCAACGACGTGAAAAAGGCCCTGATCCTCGGCAAGGCATCGAAGAGCCTGACGGTTGCCTCCAAAGAATGCCAAGGCGACCGATCCGACATGCGCCTACAGGCGGCCATCCAGCACGCAAAATCCGTCCAGCTGCCCAGGGATCGCATTGACGAAGCCATCGAAAAGGGAACAAAACCAAAAAGCGGGGGAGAGGACGACTTTTTCCCCCTCCGGTTCGATGCCATGATGAAATTGGAAGGAAACCGAGACCCTGGCGACTCGTCCGATTCGTCGGTGCCCTCCGTCCAGGTGGCTTGCATCATAACGGCACTATCGGACAATCGGAATCGGACCACCCAACACGTGCGACACCTGGTTACTAAATTTGGAGGAGAGTTTCTTCCGACGGATCATCTCAATTACCTCTTCGATCACGTGGGTCATATTCTTGTGGAAATCGCAGTCAACAAAATCGTCGACACCAATAGTGACGTTGAGGAGGCAATGCTGATCTTGGAAGAAGAACTTATGGAATGCGCCCTCGAGGCAGGTGCTATCAATATCGAGCCATCAACCGACGATGGGGAAGAAGACGACACAGAAATTGACGGGCCAACCGCTGCAACTGAAGCTACAGCTAGGTTTGTAGTGACCACGGAAGAAAAGGAACTGTGGAAGGTCGTTCGGGCGCTGAGGGGGGAAGCAACAAAAGATACAATTGAAGACGACAACGGGGATTCTACAGCCAGGTGGAATCTATTGCGATTCGAGCACAGATACGTCCTCAAGGACCAGGATTATGGAGAGGTTGCGGGTGTCCACTCGGAGTCTCCGGCACGGGACAGCCTCGATACGTTTCTGGAACAGCTCGACGAAAACGAAGACGTTCACAAAGTCTACCACAATGCGGCTCTTTTGCAACTCAGTTGACAAGAAAAGCAACACCCTCAAGTGGAAAAGATATACTGTAAAATAGTTTTTTGAATTTGATTTCAATAGTTCACCAATGGAATTTATACAAGACAGGAACTGTTAGCTACTGAGTGAACAAGCATTTGCAGAGTTCACTTTTTCCCACATCGTGTTGCCAAATGGTGCCAACCCCAATATTAATTGGCAGGCTGTCTCAGGTAGTTTCTACAGAGCAAATCTACTAAGTGAGTGCAAAGGTTGTCAATCAAGTCCTTCATTGTATTTCAAAAATGGATGAAAGACAAGACTTGCATTGTCATAGATCTACCAGAATAAGAAAAAATTCTCCTCAGTTCTGCTTGATCTTCAGACATCAGGACCTCTTCAAGTGCAACATCCCCCACCATAGGTCAAATTTGTTAGTAGTGAGAGCAAGGCAGTCATCAGCAGAATCCATTCCTGATACAAAGATACAGAAGAATGCAAATGATACCATGGTTCTGAATTTGACCTAATTGAACAAATTAATCATAGTGCAAAATCTCCATAATATATTTCAGAGTCTTTTTCTTGGGTCAAAGGACAGCAACACTGAGTTTGACAAACTCCCTCCACAAGCACAGCATAATGTAGAGGCTGATAAATAGTATGCAAGAGAAAATTGTGCTTGGTGCCAGACACCAAAACTCATCATGCCAGTTTCTTTGCCTTCATGATGCCCAGCAGCTGATCTTCAGCTTTATTTGCAATTAATCACCAGCCAAAACAGTAAAGCTCTTGTCACTGCTGATTCCTCATGTCTCATACCAAGATATCACTCATTTTTGCAAAAATGACACCAGTAGTCTACTACTTCAGTTACAGATATAGGATGCAAGAAGTCTCTGGTGGTGGTTGGGATTGTCATCAACCATATTTCTATGACTGTTCTCGTTACCAAATTTTGCAATCATATCTTGCCAACTGCCACAGTTCTCAAACTCACAATGCATGTTGTCTCTCTTGTTCTTACCAGCAAGCAGATTCTTGCCATCCATTTTGCTGTCCACATGTAACCTGGCTACAATGCTGTACATAAATCACACAATCTTTTAGGGAAAGATGACCACAGTTGGATATTCACAACTTGCTACTGACACTTCAGCACCAAGTTGAATCACTGAATGATTAGATGAAGACAATGTGTTGCCCAAGAAATATCCCTGATCCCTTCACCCTGCCATACATTTCCATACTGAATTTGGCTGGCACTGTATATTTGTTGGCTACTGATCCTGACCTTCATTCCAGCTCCTGCTCCACTAGTATCTTGTTGTTGTCTCTGTTCCCACCAGGGAGATAGTATTAATATCCTCTATGATATTCTCATGTCAGTTGACTTTCCTTGTGTTGGAATAGCTACTCTCTAATCTTTGAGTATTGCCACAAAGACTTGTTGTTGGTGGCCAGCTGTGTTGCAGAAAGGTTTGGCACTGACTGCTGTGTTACTCCAGAGACAACTCCAAGAGGCTCCATCTTCTAAAACACTACCTGTTCAACCAATGATATCAGCTGGTACCATATTTTCATGGGCCAACTTTCCTGGCAGCATTGGATCCCAGATTTGGAGGATCTTCATTCTGGTGGTTCCTGCTAGTATTCCCCACTGGTTTTACTACTATATTCCTTGTTCTTAATTGAATTCTCTTTGTGCTCATACATTGATCTATTGGAATAAAGTAAGAATGAAGATCACCATGGTCATATTGTCTCTCAAAGGCAGGCCTCCCAGCATGGTGAACATAGAAAGTTGGACATTTTTTTCTCTCCTGCACCCCAAGAAACTTGTCTGGCTGAAGGAATGGGTTCTCTTAAATCTTGGAATGGTGGACAATAACAAGAAGAACTAAACGCCAACAATAATTCAACTTCTGCAATCATTCTTTCTTGTTGTCCCTCAATTCATTCAAAGATGAGTTAGTACTATGACACATTTCCTTTGCTGAATAGTTCCTCTTCCAACCTTCATAGATTCTGCTACATCATTTTGAATGCAATTTGAAGTTATCTTTCCATAAACAATGGTGTTAATGGTCTTTTTGGTGTTCACATGATGGTCAAAGAAACAAATCCCAAAACACCAGTTACAAAAATGAGGCACCCGCTTTGGCTGCAAATAGTCCTCTTTTTCAACATTTTGTTGCAGAGAGTTGCAACAAACTTTTCCTCCCATAGTGTTTTGATTTGTACACTCTCCATTCCTTCAGTGCAAACTCATCACTTACAAGGCTACTAGTGGTTAATATTTGTATCAGGAATGCACTGCTCTACTACCTAGCACTAGTATCATGCAAGCAGCAGGAAAAGAAAATAGTACAAACATACCTTCTATTTGTACAAAATGAGAGTAACATTCTTAGTAATATGAAGACCATGATAGATTTTCTATATCACAGCAGGAGCCCTGATTTTGTGCTACTAGTACCACTAGCTAGTGCTAGAGTGTGTAATCAGTGTACTCCTACTAGTACTAAATAGCTTGGCTTCTGTTGCTGTCTCCAAAATGAACTCATTTTCTTACAAAAGCAAATATGTTGTTGCTCATTCTTGGGCTTGTGACAAATGGAATATAAATACCAGAATTGCTATCAAGACAAGACCAAACACCTTAGCATGATTGTGGAGGAATGAGGAAACCCTTCCTGTGCATCATCACTTCTCAATGCTAGTACAATCAACTCCTTCTCATGTTTGAACTGATTCTGATTCTTTACTGACTAACAGCAGACAGTATCTTCAATTGTGAAAATTTGTTGCTTGTTGTGTCCTTCTAGTAGTACTACCTTTAAAATCTAGCACAAGCTACTATGGCATTGTTGGCCTGGGTTTTACAATCTCCTAAACCCTAATGAGGTGGAGACAGGTCCAGAGTTGGTACAAATTTTTCATGGCTCTACAGAGGGAACAATACCCTCATTTGGGCTTGTAACTTCAACCTGTCTACACATGAAGCTGACTGATTTTTGAGCCCTTTTTTGCTCACTTCTGGTAGTTACAGTGCTGTTTCTTCTAAACCAATAGCAGGCCAATCAATTTGCAACTTCCTGATCTGCTTGTTCTTGTTATTGTAATGGAGTTCTTCCAGTGGGTGTATGAAAGGGAAGTGTTGCATAAGAAAGGTCAACTTGATGAGAGTGATAGTAGCTCCAGTTTGTAAAAACTCGTCCATTTTGTTGTAATTATAACCTGTCTTTGTACCTTGTACTATCAACATTGCACACCCAATAGCAACTCTGTCATATTTTAAACTTCTGGACATCAGAGGATTCCATCAATTTCTTGCAGAAATCATTGCTATCATCAACCAAGTGATAGGAGTAAATTCTGTTTTGGTGGAATTTTGATTTTGCAATACTAGGCACACTGTCCTCATTTCTGCCATATTACTAGTACTATTACAAGAAGTTGTACCACAGATGCAAGATGACTTCTTGCTTTTTGTAACTGCATTACTACTATTACAAGAAGTTGTACCACAGATGCAAGATGACTTCTTGCTTTTTGTAACTGCATTTGTATCTTCTTCCTCTTGTTTTTCAAGTAATTACTAAAGTAAATTATTTTGGGAATGACCACAAAAAGGCACTTTGTTTTTGCAATAAAACCATCATTTCTGCAATACTGCAAGAAGAAGTTGTACCGCCACCAGAAGACTTACTATTCTTTTTTAAACTGCTGGTGCATTTATATCTTTTTCCTCTTATTTTTTGGGATCAAGAGCACTTGGTAGGTAGCTTAAGGAGAGCAACCCAGAAGAGGAGGAGCACAAGCAACTCTGCCTCCTTGGTGGCCTGATTTACCAGAATCCATCAGAAGAGGAGGAGGATAAACAACTTTGTGAGTCTTTACTGACACTTATGATGAGTTTCATAACAATTGCATACCATCTTGCCCAGAGAGAAAAAAGTTTTAATTTGAACTTTTGCTTGCACACCACCATGTACTAGTACCAGGTTCTACTAAGCTAGTTTGTTAAAATGACTGAATGACCAAATTGATTCCCCTCAAAACAAAACAAAATGGTTTGAGGTGATTCAATCATGAATCATGGCCTTTCAATCATGAAAGCCATCCAAAATCCGAAAACTATCTGATCGATGTAGGACCAGTACTAAAATACTTGGCTTCAAAATTAACCATGATTTTACTAGTAATAATCATGGAAGTCGAAGACTGGAATTGTCCTTCTGGAGCTAGGGAGTTTGAGGGGGAGAAAAATGTAAAAACATGGTATCAACAAATTTTTAATGTAGAGCATGTACTAGGTTGAACGCGTTTTTTTTCTGTAAAAATATAAAGTTACGGGAATGAGATGCCAGCGTATATAACTCATTGGAGGTGGTGGCGTGCGATGTAACAAATAACAAACTTTCGACTTCCCCTGCCTGCGCACCGCAAAAGACATAATTTTTAGTGTTAAAGTAGAATGCCCTTTTGCCCTGTAGGGCGTGGTAGGATTCTACGGTTAGCGCATTTTACTTCGAACTATAGTATGACATACGAACGTCAATTAGTACGAGCAGCTCTGTAGATACTAAACACGTCACTCGTGCAATCTGTCGTGTTTTAGACCAGTCACGAGTAGGTAGTGAAGAATCTCTCTCTTTGAAGTTCAAACGTACCGCTACGTACCGTGCGGTAGTTATATTATTTGGCACCGAAGAGGAGTGCGCATGAAGAAGGTAAAAAAATTGGAAGGTTTTTCATAAAGTTTTGCATTCTTCTTTTCGCGGTTCTACAAAAATCTCGCATTCGATAGCAATTGATAGGCGAGTACTAGAATGAAAAAGATTGAATAGAAAGGTATCGTAAGGAGCAAGGAAACAAACGATAATAGAAACCAGCATATAATGCCCCAGCAACACTACATCTTTGGATATGGTTCGCTGATTTGCGCCAAATCTAGGGCAGCGACAGCTTCCGCACTCGGCGTTGTCGGCGAAGCCGGAGATCGCAACAAACACAATACGGGCGGAATTCCCGTTCGGCTGAACAACTGGATGCGCTTATGGAACCTACAGGGTCCGAACACCTACCTCGGGGTGCAGAAGAGCAACACCAATACCAATTCTTCTTCTCCGAGAGTTTCCTGCGTCGGCGTTTTAGTCCCCCTGCCGTCTTCCAAACAGAACGAGACCGGCGGCAGCAAAAACGATGAGGATGAAGTCCTCGAGGCTCTAGACCGTAGAGAAAGGGGCTACTACCGACATAGTGTGGATTTGAGCTCAATAGAGCGAGTGGACGATCTGCTCCTGACGAACATCGCCGAGAGCGAACGCTGTGATCAAGCCATCGAAGACCGGTACTATAAACACACGTTTTTACGGCGAAAGAACGACACTTCCACCAACGGCAACGACAACACAATTCGATCACCGACGCAAAACGATGATGTTGTTTGCAAAGTCTGGATCTACGTCCCACAGGATTGCTATTCGGGCATGGCCTGCCCCCAAAAACCGATCCTGCAATCTTACGTCGATATTTGCCTGCGAGGCTGCCTGTCGATTTCCGAATCGTTTGCGAGGGAATTCATAGCATCGACCTACGGTTGGTATCCCGGCCACGGCCATCTGTTATTGACGGGTCATTCCGTGGGCGAGAAATGCTTTGAGTCCAAGCGTTCCGTGGACGAAAGCAACGCTGTCGTTTCGTCTTGCATAAAACACTGCTGGATCAATGATCGGGAACGACCGATCTACGTGAGGGCCGACAGGAATTTTTCGATTGGCAATTCAGAACTCTTGGACGCTCTATTTGATCCCCAGCTTCTGGAAAGACGTCGGTGATGATCGAAAGGGATACAGGAATCCGTGGACACCAAGGGATCGGGCTACATCGTAGCAGAAGAACGAAACACGTTAAACGTAAATGCTTCCTTCGTACAACACGGAACCCAGAGTTACTAAAACCAAAAGGATATGGTTTCATCCTAAACACGTTCAAGAGAACCAAGATAGCGGAAGGCGCAGCAACAATTTCTGCCTTGCTTGGATTTGTGAGAAGAAAGAAATCCAAACGCGACACATTTCCTAATCAAGCGACAATTCACAACAACACGATTGCACCTACTCCTCCGACCTCTCAAACGTAACAAAATGCTTTTCTCAGACATACCCATTGGAATATGCATCTTGATTATTCTGTCCATGGCAGACTACGAAACGGCTAGTGAAAGCACATGACATCATTTCAAAATGGTGTTCGACGTAAAGAACATAATTCGAACCAATCCGCTACCATACCACACTCCTTAGTCATTTTTCTCTCATCTTGGAACTTTTCCCGTGAACTGCATCAATGACGTTTCGGAAAGTCTTGCTATCGTTACAAACATTGTATCTTTGATGCCCTGCTCCATGCATGCTCCTTGCACTTGTAATTTCACACTAGCACCTCATTACATGCACTTTTGCGACATCCCCTCAATGGCAAAGACAGCTCTACGTTGTATCCTTGATTGGGAGAGAAATGGGAGGTTCTTTCTCCAACAGTTTCAAAGGACAAGAGCAGTAATCTTTGCGAAAGAGTCGCCTTCAGTGATGTTCTCTATTTTCAAAGGACAAGAGCAGTAATCTTTGCGAAAGGGTTACCTTCATTGACGTTCTCATTTCCAAGCTCCGGAACGGAGACAGGGTATTCGCAACAACAAAAAACGTTTGATTCCTGCCAAGCTATGGAACAGAGGTATGCCATTTGCATCTACGAGAAATGCATTTGATCAGGCCTTCCAATCTGCAAAGGCGCGTTTCATGCGGATCCGAAAGTCCAGTATGATGCGCTCGATCTCTATTGACCTACGCTGATCGCCCACCGTCAACCCATCGGTTTCGGTTTCTGTTGTCGCCAGCGACAGCTGGTTTCGACGTTCCACGTCCTCCTCGAGGGTCGTGCTCCAGCAGGAACCATCGAGGGAGCCTCCACATCCGTATCCGTATCCGTCCGTGTCGTTGTCGGACTCGGAAGAAAGAGAATCCCAGAAGTCCACGTCGAAGGGGTTCTCGGAGGGAACAAACCCGTACTGGAGCAAAAGGTCGAGCGACGAGTCTTGTTCGCTACCGTAGGAAATCAAGATTTCTTCGCCCTCGCGGATGTCCCGATCGGCAATCACGGCGTAAAATAGCTCCTCCCCGTCGTCGTCGTCTTGTTCCTGTACTCCTTCATCTTCATCGTCATCTCCATCGTCTCCAAGCACAGAGAAATAGGCATTCGGTACTTCCGACGAATGGTTGATCATATCTAAAAGGGGAACCAAGACGCATGTAGCTGTGAAGTTTTCGTTGTCGACATCGAGATAGTCGTCCTCGTCCGTGTCTTCGTGATCCTCTTCCTCCTTTTCGTCCTCGTTCTGGAGAATCACAGTGACGGCTCGCGAATTAATCAACCAAGTAGCAAACCGCAACTCGTCTTCGGATACGATGCTTTTGTTGCAGCTGTGATCCGCGGCAATTGCCGCCGCCTGGTCCCGGACCATCTTCTTTTTTGCGAGAGCCTGTTCCACTGCTAGGGGCAATTCGAGTGCTCGGATCTCATCGTCGGGCCAAAAGTCGGGCGTCGGATCGAACAGCGACGCGTCGTTGCTTTCGTTGCTCGGAAGGAGACAAAGGTAGGGTTTCCAGTCGTCGTCGTCGTCCTCGTTCGATTTGTCTCGCCCACGCTCGTTCCGCCAGTTCCAAAAGCGGAGCCCGCGCTCGGAGTCCGACAGTTCCCCCTCTCTGCCACCGCCACATTCATCGCCGTCTTTTTCGCTCTCCACAATCCAGGCCGAAGAAAAGGGAACGGCAAAAATGTAGTCTCCTTTTTGGATGCCTTCTTTGCAGGAGACGTACAGGCCTCTGTAGCCGGTGGATTCATCGACTAGTATTGTAACGGCGTCAGGTTCACCCTGGCATCCTCTGTGGCGAAACATGTACTCCAGAAACTCCTTTCCGGAGGCCTCTTCCATTAGGTTTATCTTTTCCTCGCTTGCCTCTGGTGGGGATGCATTCAAGGATGTGGTGCAGAGTAATTTTTGTTGCAATCGATCGGGGTGAATCATCGCCGCCGCCCCATGCATCGAACGAATCTCATCTTTCCACGAAAGGTAGGTGCCCGTTTCGGTTGTAAACGCCTTCACGGCATCGGGATAAAATATCGCGAAAAGAACCAGGGATGGCACCCAAACTGAGTGGCACCGATTGAGGCGATGGCAACGATGCCTCACCGCAGAGTTTCTTGGTAGAGCCATGTTACAGCCGGTAAACAACTTCCCCGAGCGCTATTGTGGCACCGCACGTTCGACTTTGCTTCTGTTCAACGTGTGCTGCGAGGCTATCAATCGCTTGCAGGGCTGTTTAGAATGAAACACGATGACAACCTTGTTCGTCACTCTGTCATTGTACCATCGGCAAGCACGAGGAACAAGATCCTATCATGAAATTGATGGCTCGAACCACAATTTGAAATGTTTGACACCAATTTGCTGGGGGTTTTGGGAAACATTTCAAATAAATTCCGTAGATTTTTTAGGTTTTTGATGAAAACTTGAACGAAACGATCAGCTAGCGGTACGTAGCATGCTATGATACAAGTATGGCACTCAGTGTTGTATTGTTTGCTGTGCTGTTTGGGAACACTCCTTTAGGCATCCCACAAAGTAAAACAGTACGGTATTTAACGAAATTTTTGTGATCAAAAATTATTTGCTTCCCTAGACTTTGATTAGGATTCTTGTTTTTGTGTTGTGCACTAGCAGTATTAGGTCGGTTCCTGGTTAGATACAAGTTGCTCTTGGTGTTTGTTTGAATACTCAACAAATGTGGTTATCTAGAAGACGCAACCCGGTTCGTAGCAATCCATCGTGAGTTTCGTGGACGGCCCTATCGCTCCAGGTTTACCATTCCGGCGGCGTTTCCCCTGTTGGCAGGGGCGGCCACGGAAGGTTCAACGTGACTCCACCGGATCCCCCGCTCCCGGTCCGCTCCCTGGCGACTTTTCTCCAGGGCTGGCCGTAGCCGAGGGTGGCGGCCCGCTTCTGGAATTCCTCCGCTTCCTGGGTCTTTCCGATCATCCCAAGGTACATGGACTTGGCAAAGAAGCCCTCGGGCATGCCGCTGGCCTCGAACCACTCTATGGCCAGCTCGAAATCCCGGGTTCCGTCGGTGCTCCCGTATCCGTACGTGCTGGCGATCCCGAGATTGAACATGGCAAAGACGTGTCCCCCCTTGGCGGCCTCCTCCAGGTGCCAGATGGCCCTTTTCACGGTCTCGGACCCCAGAGCCTCCCAAGCCGCCTGCGCCTTGGCCTCGTTGGTAGGCTGTTCCAGGATGGATTTCTTCGTGTCGGTCAGGTACAGCATGGCCTTTCCATAGTGCCCGTCGGGTTCGTTCGACGACGCGATCGCCTCCTCGAAGAGGCGCTCTGCCTCGTCCTGGTTGAACTCGATGAGTCTCGACGGAAGCATCTTGAGGTTGGCGTAGGCGAGCTTCACCGAGGCCTGGGAGTGGCCGGCCTTGGAGGCCATCGTGTTCCAGTGCACGACGCCTTCTTCGGTGGGCTCCGTCGAGGCCCGGAGGTACATGCAGGTCGGGTTGCCCTTCTCGGCGCAGGAACGATGCCACTCGGAATTGTGTTCCTCGCAGGTGTCTGAATCGCGGAACCACATGATCCAGCTCCACCGCTCCGAGGGACCCCCGTCGTCCCGTTGGTCGAGGACCTTGACGCCGTGGTGCAGGTCTGTGGATGAATAAGGAAACGAAAAGATTAGCGGGGGAATGAAAGAATGGAAAATGTGGGAAAAACCAACAGAGAAAATAGAAACAGAAGAACGCCCGACGGCTGCGCTACTCACACCCCTGGTGGGCCACCGCGTCGCCCCGGTTGAGCTTTACGTAGTTTCGCTCGGAGTTCTTGGTCGAGACGTAAAGGCCCCCGTTGTACTCCCGGCCGTAGTCGGTGAGGCTGACCACCACCGTCACGAAGGAGTGCGCGTCGTGGTGTGGGGCGTGCGACTGCCGCTCTCCGGCCCGGTAGCGGCGGATCAGCGAGTAGCAAGGGGTGCACCTCCGGCCGGGCCGGCCGCAGGTGTCCTTCCCGTACCACTGCTCGAGAAAGGGGACCAGCGTGTCGTAGGCGTATCGATCCGTGAGGGCCCTGAGCTTGGCCCGGAGATCCCTCCGCTCCTCCATGTTCTCGTTGGGGTTCCCCTTGCTGGATCCCCCGCTTCGCAGCGAGTCGTTGTCCAGAAAAAATTCCTGGGAGGTCATGCCGTCGACCGAGTCGGGGTCCGCGTCGAGAACGATGGTGGTTTTTCCGACGGCGAAATCGGCGTCCTCGTGGCCTCTCAGCAGGGCGAGCATCTCGGCAACGACCGGTCGTGGGAGGAGGCCGGGGAGGACGACGAGGTCCGAGGAGGGCGTCTCGTTGCTGGCGAGGTGCTTGCCCTGCTGCTTGATCGATCCCGGAAGAACCGAGAGGGTGGTTCCGCCACTTTCGCCGTTGTCCTCGCTCTCGTCGATCGGTGGTACGGTGACGCTGCGGTTGGCCCCAAAGGAGTCGAAGACGCTGGGGGGAGGGATATCGGAGGGCCGGAGCGGAACCGCCCGGCATTCTCCCGGCGATCCATCGGCATCCCCGTTTCCGCAAAGCGGGGTCGCGGAGGCACCGAGCCTGGTTTGGTGAACCGCACCTAGGAGAACGAGAAAGATGGCGCCAAGGCCGATCGTTCTCGCTGAAGCCGCGGATCGATCGGCTCTTCCGTGGTGGACCTTCATCACAATCGCTTTGTCGTTGGGTGGGTACCTTACTCGTATGGCTTGTGCTGCGTCTCGATTCGATTCTTTGGAGTTTTTGTTTTCGTTCTATATTGTGATAAAGTATCCGTATGGCATGTGGTATTAGTCCGAAATACAGCCTTCGTTTCGTTTGAGAAGTCGAAAGGTCTCGTATCAAATTTCTTTCCCCCCTACCGTACAGCTTCCAGACAGAACCGTTGTCAAACTCGTACCAACCACACCGTAGGAAATGAAGAAGAACGAAGTATAATTGCCGTGGCACGTTTTCGATCCATGCGGGTATTGTAGAGCGAAAATAGCCTACATAACGAGCAGGATAAATTTTGGTAACAAGCTATTCCACTCATTGGTTAGAAGTACAATACTATGCGTTGAACCACGTGTCGCCGAAAGGAAGCATCGGTGCAATGTAATGATAGCATAGTCACATTGATATGCTGTGTTACAGTATCAAGTAGAAGTACTAGTATGTATGGTATGTTCACAGTGCAACACCAATCGATCCGTGATTGATGATGATTCGTGACTGGGGAATGGGAATCGCGCTTGCTCTTGATGGCTCCGGCCGCCTTCTTTTACATTTTCAAGAAAGCTGCCCGACTGCCGGAGCGGGAACGGGAACGGTAAAGGTTTCCTACGAACATTACCGGTAGCGCTCGTTATTTACAGTAACCGTTGAGTAGCATCGAAATTACATGTAACCACGCGCGCTTGGTTACTGCGCGGTTACAAAAAACTAACACTAACAAACACTAGTTATTTTTTGCCTAAGTACACGCACCTCAAGCTGGTTACAAGCGCGCGGATTGAGTTTTTGTAACCAGAATTGTAACCAGACTCTTCCTYAAGGAGAGCCCATATTTTCACCACGATAACACTAGTAGTGTGGTTACATTTTTTTTCAGTCTGGTTACAAATCTGGTTACAAAAAGCGCACCGTGCGCTTGTAACCACGCGACCAACCCCAACAGATACAGTCTTGGTTTCTCACGATWTTGAGTACTGAATAGTACTATTTGTACTACAAAGTACATGTACTCACTAAAATCGTGACAGTTTTCGATGAAAAAAACTCATCTTGATTGCTATTCCAGTAYMAAYTCACGTAGAAAACATCGTAGAAATATTGATTTGCAGGGGGAAGCAAGCAAAAWAGCAAGCAAAACAAGCAAAACACCACAAAACAAGCAACAACAACCATGAGGACCAGAAGCAACAAATCAACCACACCTCCAGCAWAGAAGCCTACRGCTACTAAGAAGAAGAAGAAGAAGGACRATGACAGCGTCGACTGCGGCGCGTGGCCAGAAAGCAGGGAGATGTTGAGAGAACTTTCACAGCAGTTCAGCGCACAGAAGAAAAACAAGCTGTTCTCCTCTCAGCTGGAGGATCCAAGCTTTAAGTCGATTGGTGCTAAGGTAAGTTGGAGGGAAGAGGAGGAAAACAGTCCTCATAGTACTAGTAGGAAACGATCGGCAACAGTGGCGCAATGCCAAACAGGAGCRCCAATCCAATTGGCGCAAGAAGAAGCTCCTGTAATAACTAAACCAAGAAGAGTATCTCTTGATCAAGCAGACRCCACCAGCAAGAACAAGACAGCAACACCAGCAGCTCAAACGCGAAGACCACCAATCCGAAATCTGTACAGCACATTGAACAAGAAGCAGAAGAAACGCGTCRGCGTTGTACCAGCAACCGCCGAAAAGAACAAGAAGAAGAAGGCACCAGCAAAAAAGAAACCAGCAACAACAAAGAAGACAATCCCACCAACACTAGCACAGACGCCAGCAGCAGCTGCCGCTGTCGCTGGTGAGGAACAACCTACTACTGTTCCTGTCGCCAAATGCGACGATTCTCACAGCAAAGAATCAAAGCTTGAATATGCAAAGAAGCTTATTAATAATCCAAACGCCTTCAACACTTTGGGGAGTGATGAGTATGCAACAGCTGAATCAAACACCAAGGGGTATGCAGCRAAGAGGAAAGGATGCCTTGCTAGATTCKTRACRACTATCTTAGAAGCAAYGAATCCAGCCACAAACAACCCTGGAGACAAAGTGATGTATGAGATGTTCACCAAGAAGGTCCCTATGAATGATGGACTAACTGAAGACTATTTATTCTACAAGAACGTTGCTGGTAAAAAGGACGCCCTCAAGAAGACTCTGATGAATCAAGCCCTTATGATCTGGACGCTTAACATTAAGAATGCAAAGAACGGTGATCCTCTGGATACAAACACTCATTCAGTGTATGTTCGAGTCCTATTCTCAGCCTTCCACGAGAAGGGGATCCAGTTCAATGAAGCCGACTTCAAAGGCAAGGGGCTCTTCCTTAGCGCTGTAAAGCTTGATTTCAACAGGAAGCGTGCTGTTGATCCGACACTAGGGACCAAGAGAACAAAGGCTGCCTTTGATGAGTATGGGGATGCAAAGTTCATGAGCTTGCTTCACCGTGGAGTGTACAAGCCGTACGACGACATGCAAGACTTGCTGAAAATCATCACGATGGAGCTGGGTCGACAGTTTGGGCTCAGGGGGAGGGATGAAATTGTCTTCCTTGAATGGCGATTCATTAAGCTTGGGAGC
The DNA here is from genome assembly GCA_900660405.1 of Pseudo-nitzschia multistriata. Classification (NCBI taxonomy): domain Eukaryota; phylum Bacillariophyta; class Bacillariophyceae; order Bacillariales; family Bacillariaceae; genus Pseudo-nitzschia; species Pseudo-nitzschia multistriata. The sequence goes on along the minus strand of CAACVS010000636.1, from coordinate 15,138 downwards.
TTCCCCCACGGAAAAATGGAGAACAGTAAGTATGTAATCATTGCTCCAGGGGGAGGCTTCGACAAGGGGAACCAGCTCAGCTTGAGCAATCCAACMGTAAGCRAGATGTTCCCAATGGTAGTGGAGGACAARACCAATCCGTATTGCATTGTAAAGCTCATCAWCTTTTACAGGACGCGTTGCCATCCGGATCAGCAAAGGTTCCTTTGCTATGTGAGGGAAAATAGATCCAAGGACAATCCTTATTACTTCAAGGCGGCGATGCCAGTTGGACAAGATACTATAAGGAAGTGGGTGAAGGAAGTTGCAAAAGAAGCTGGATACAAGGATGCTGACAAGTTCACTCCTCATGATAATAGGCATCGATGCTGTACTGTGTTAGCATCTGATGTGAATGTTCCTGAAAAGCTCAAGATGAATCATCTTCGCCACTGTAGTGCGAAGTCGTCTCAAGTGTATGATCATGTGACATCAACAACTCAGCAAAGAGTACAAAATACTCTTCATTCAGGCTTCAACAAGAACAAGAAAGCAGCGTTGGTGCCTCCTCCTGTTCTTCAAGCGCCACCAGCGGTCGTAGCGCCTCCTTCGGTTACTCTTCCGACACTGCCTCCTGCTGCTGCTGCTAGTAGTAATGAAGGATCGTCTCCTGGAACTGCCTTGAAGATAGCCCTCCTTGAGGAGCTCAAATCTGCAAATAACAAACGCAGAAAGGAAGAAGTCGTGGTTGCTTGTTCTTCCCCTCCTGCTGAGAAATCCAGCGGCGACAACAAGAAACGACGAATTGAACAGGAAAAGGAACTCAATGAGGCAAAGAAGACCGTTTCGGATCTTAATGACAARATTGCGGCGCTCACCAGTGAGTTACAGGACAAGAAACTTGCAATTGGAATCCAAGAGGGAAAGGATGAGTATAAGAGGAAAGAGCTTGAATGGGAGAAAGCCAAGAGTRCATCCCTYGAAAGGCAGCTAGAGGCTGCCCGGAATGAGCTCAAGCTTTTAACAACCATGCAGTCGATGCGATCCCAATCCATGTGTCTTATGATGTAAGCAATTCAGTCTTCGTTGCAGCAGCAGTCGTTGCAGTTTGCTTGTTGYGGACTGAGCTTGCTGCTGAAGAGCAAAAAGCTTCCAGCAAAGTATCAGCAGCATATCAATTAGTAGCGCAAAAGACTTATATTGATATCTAATCATTACTGGATATAAAGCTAATGATCATTAGTTTTCGATTCCATACTGACGAAAGAACCATAAGTACGTACTGCATAGTACTGATTTAACGCTTGAATTTTGCTCACAAAATAACAAATTTGAGCAGTCTGGAGCCTTGATTTCTAATTTTCCCGTAGAATCCTACGTGAAATTTGTACCAGAAACTGAAAATCAGTCCATTTTTTCATCGAAACTGGAGGAAAAGCAGCAAACACTGGGGAGAGGGGACCGGGGAGGGAAAAGAGCCCAATCCCCTACATCGGAGGAGACAGTGCTTGTAGTTCATTTGC
>CAACVS010000636.1:0-13506 GCA_900660405.1 Pseudo-nitzschia multistriata | reverse complement strand
AGGCAGTGCTTGTAGTTCATTTGCAGCCTCCAGAGGCAGTGCTTGTAGTTCATTCTTTGCAGCATCAAGAAAGAAAGAGCCCAATGCAGTAACCTCGCGCTGCGTGGTTACATGTAATTTCGATGCTACTCAATCGGTTACGTTAATAACTGTGGCATCGCATCGGTCCAAGCGCTGCAAGTACTGTCTTCAGCAACAAGAACAGCAGCAGCAACAACAAGAAGCTCTCGAGCTTTAAGCTCTCGAGCTTCTTGTTGTTGCTGCTGCTGTTCTTGTTGCTGAAGACAGTACTTGCAGTAACGTCACTTCGGTCTCGAGCTAAAGCTCTCGGCCTCAGTGACGTTACTGGTGTACCGAAAATGTAACCAGAAATGTACCTTGTTGAGCTCCGTGTAATTAGCAGGGAAAAAGTTTTGTACTGTGCGCTCTCGAGCTAAAGCTCTCGAGCGCACAGTACAAAACTTTTTCCCTGCTAATTACACGGAGCTCAACAAGGTACATTTCTGGTTACATTTTCGGTACACGCGCGGACCGTGCGACGCCACAGTTATATAACATAGCGTGCCATAAAATCATTTTTATCGTTGATTCGTTTACATGCGTTAGATTGCCAGTATTTTACCATTTTTGGACCCAAAACTTTTGTTGCTCACATCCCGGCCCAGCCCACGAGAAACGAAAGAAAAACGGAAAAGCACCGGTAACCAGACGAACTCTCTCTCTTAATAATATCCACGATTTGCGGAGCAAATAGTTAGGGAAGTGCGGAGGCCGCACAACAGACAGGTGGAACGACGACATCGCGTCGCAAACTCAGTACAGGATGGAGACAACAAGCATCACATCCGATGGGGTGGATGGTGTTGGGTCGACAACAACGCTGCCGCTTCATCTCTCTGCGACCAGCGGAGGACCTAGCGAAAGCAGCAACGGCCAACACCGTGGGAGTTTATCGAAGCGAGCGAACGCAGCAGCAACAACAGCAACACCGGCATCATCGAATGGTTACAGAGGAGTAGCTTCCCCGCGAACAAGCAGAACCACGAACAGCAGCGGAGGCTTCGACGCCAAGAGCAAATCGAGGCACCACAAAACGTCCCAACTCCCGGGAACACGCCGGCAGCTCTACCGGGGAATCGTGGTTCTCGTAGCGGTCTCGTGCTGCATCACGGTGTACTCCACGCTCGCCGTTGTTGGAAACGAGGCCCACGGAACTACCAGCAGCGATGAGCACCCGATGTCGCCGGATTTGTACCTTGCTACCGGCCGAAGGGTTTCGGACCGGCCACGGACCATGGTGTGGAGGCCGGAGTTAAAACGGGGCGACTCCCATGGGAGCCCCCTGGTTCGCGTTCCTTCGACTCTGCCGCTGCACCTCCCACAACCCTTTGTAGCAGACACCGCCGACGAGAAAGCCAGAGAAGTTTTCTTCGAGCTTCCAGGGATCTCCAATGCGACAACAGAAGACAACCATATCGACGACGGATCCGCTTCGGCAAAGGACATGACGGCCGCACGAAACTCCACCTCGGAAGAAGGCCCTCAATCCTCTTCCGCGACCACCAGGGACGGGAAAAAATGCCTGCCCATGGCCGATTGGATGGAGGCTTCTTTTCCGAACTGCAATTCCGTCCACGAGATCGACATGCGAACCTCCGTGTCGACGGCCAACGGCGAAGACGAGACGGAAGCCGACCTGAAATTCTTGGGGCAGGGTTGGTTTCGCGCAACGTGGAAATACCGGAACTACGATTACGATTACGAGGAGGAAAGCGATGAGGAACCGGAAGGGAGCGACGAATCGCGGTGGAAGCCTCCACCCCCACCGAGCGCCGTCGTCCTCAAGACCCTCCGGATTGAGCGGGAATTCCTAGACGAATATTTTGACCTGCACCGCCGGGACGCGGTCGCCATGGAGCGGCTGACCTTTAGTCCCTACGTTGTCAACGTCCATGGATACTGCGGCCAGTCGGCCATCAACGAGCTGGCGGAGGGCATACTGGGCGGGAAGATCACCAACCTCGAACAGCTGGACCGGCGCCTCCGGGGCAAGGAGGAAGACCCGCAGGCCCTTTTCCTCAAGCTCCAGCTGGCGACGGGGGTCGCGCTGGGTCTGGCCCACGTTCACAACGTGCACGTTTCCGACGCCAGCGGGGGGCGGTCGGGATCGGTCCAGACGCTCCTGTACGAGCACACGGACCCGGACTCGGCCCACAGCACCACGGGCTTTGGTCGGTCGGTTCCGACCATGGCACACTACGATGTGAGTGAGGAAATCCTTTCGCAGGACTCGTTCGTTTCCGTGCAGCCGCGTGCTGTGCACCACGGAGGTGGATCGTGGTCCCCTTGCGATGGACTGGGCTGGGCTGGGCTGGATTTCATCTTGCGTTTGCGTTTGCGTTTGCGTTTGCGGATCCATCCATCCATCCGTTCATTCACCAGGTCTCATTCATTCCACTCCTTTCCCCTCTTCTCATTCCTTTTTCCGTCTGCCAGCTCAATCCTCGCAACATTGCCATTATGCGGGACGGAAGCCCCAAACTCAACGACTTTAACATCGCCGAGTTCCTAACGTACGATCCGGACACGAACCAGCCCTGTGGCTTCCGGTCACGCCTCCACGAGCCGTGGTGGCGGGCCCCCGAGGAAATGAACACCAACCACACATCCTTTGTCGACGAAAAGGTGGACATTTACGCCCTGGGCGAGGTCCTCTTCCACATCTTAACGACGCACGGGCCCCGCGGAAAGATGAAGAAATACCGGATGGAGGAGGTCCGGGAAGTCGTGCGGAAGGGCATCCGCCCGGACATGTGGGAGCCCTTTGCCAGCGGGGGCCGGGACGGAAAGCTGGCCCAAAACGGTGTCGTCCGGGCCTTTTTCCGGGCCATGGACCTGTGCTTCGAGCCCGATCCGGCGAAGCGGGGGACGGCCATCCAGGTGGCGCGGGTCCTGCACAGGGCCCTGGCCAGGGAGAAGGAGGCAAAGCGGAAGCAGCAGGCACAAGGGGAAGAGCGGCGCTAGCACTAACACTGGCACTAACACTGGCACTACCAGTAGCTGCAGCTGCAGCTGCAGCTGCAGCTATAGAATCAGGACGCCGCGCGAAGCGGGGAACGGCACACGCGTGTGTCGTTCTAGTTCTATCCGTCCGGAACGGACGCGCTGTGCGGCGGGTTGATCGATTCGCAACAGTAAACCTTGTTGTGCTACTTTAATTTGTCTTACAATGCCTCCACACATCGGCTGTACTTTTTTGAATTTCTTTGTTTCTCGGCAGTACTCGTAGCTTGCTGGCTTGGCGGGTGCCCGCCACCGCCGCATCGTCGTGTCTGTTATGGTTCGTTGCTGCCTTCTTTGGCGGCGGATGCCTCGGTCGAGTCCTTCGCTCGCCGCCGGCTCTCGATTTCTTTTCCCCAGGCGGCCCCGATGGGCGTCCTCCACTTGTCCCGGGTGCTGTCGAAGAAGCCGTCCAGCGAGTGTTCGTTCTCCCCGTCGTTTTCGTACTCGAGCGCCTGCAGGATCATCTCTAGCTTGTCCATGTCCTTGACCAGACGGGCCTCGTGGCTGGTTCCCTCCTCGTACTCCTTCCACAGCGCGAGGATCTCGCCGCCCGTGCTTTCCCCGCTTAACCCCGGGAGGCTCCCCCCCAGCGCCTGCACCATGGTTTCCATGGCGGCGAGTTCCCTGGCGTGCTTGTCGTCCTCGCTGACGCCGCAGTGGGGGGTGATGTCCCCGACCGTGGCCTCCGCCAGGTCGTGGACGAGGGCCATCTTGATGCACTTGTTCGCGTCGCAGGAAAATTCCGGCGTCGACGTCGACGTCGATCCGAGGCTTCCCGCCGCCACCATGGCCATGAGGGAGATCCGCCACGAGTGGTCGGCCACCGATTCGATGCGGGGGCCGGCTCCCTGGCGGACCCACCCGGTTCGGGGGGTGGTCTTGAGGCCCCGGGCCATGGTCAGAAAGTCGATGGTTCGGCTGGCGGCCTCCGCATCGGATGCCGAGACCGGGGGGGCGGTGCCGCTGTCGTTGCCGCTGCTGCTAGTACTCATCGCGGCGGAAAAGGGCGCAGAAGATCCAGAAAAAACCAGAAGGAGAAAGGCTAGGAAATGCACCGGTGTTGTTCGGAAAAAGCTGGAACGGGACGGGGAGGACGAGCGGCGAACGGAAATGGCAAAAGCAGCAGGAGTCGTTGTGTCTCCTTTCATTCTCTTTTGGAAGCAATGCGATCGACCGGTTCGGCGCTGCGCTATGCTGTGCTGTTCTGTGCTCTCTCTTGGAAGTCTGAACAGTTCCCTCCTGCACTTTTTTTTGTTTCGAACGTCAAGAGCGATTTCGGTGATGGAGACGAGGGAGCCGAAGATGATTCATTCGATTCGTCCGTCTGGCGTTCCACCCCGTACAAACGTACAAACCGCCATTTACCGGTACGCACATCATACCTGTACAGACAACTTCGAAAAGGCCATTCAATTTCAAACGAATTAGAAGTACGAGTACGAGTACGTACCTGTACCAGGTACTTGGTACTTCTATTAGGGTAACATGAATCCATCACGCATCACGCATCCTACCGACCGACAAGGGTCGTGTTACCGGCACGTAGGCACCGTACGTACCGGTACGAACAAGATACGAATCTTGAATTGAGTTCTAAAATCTAAAATCTACTTCTACTCGATACATTATAAGTTGTGGGTTGCATTCCTCTTTCGTCGATCTGCGCTCTCAACATTGGAATTTATGAGGCGCAAAGGAGTGTCGGGTACCCAAGCATAGCAATGGCAGTAGCAATAGCAATGGCGGTATAGCGGCAGCATCGGTAGCAGTGGAAGCTAGGGGCGGCCGCCGCCGCCCTCCGGAATCCATCCCCCGTGGAAATCCATCGGCGTGCGCATGCCGGTGCCGGCCTCGGCGACCACCTCCATGGTCCGGGCGTCGAGGACCAGGAGCCTGGTTTCTCGCTCGGCACCAAAATACGCCTGGGTCAGCAGGACGCCGTCGTCTTCCCCCGAACCGCTCGGATCCGGGACAAACACCGGTTCGGACACGTACACGGAATCGCACCGGTACGAGGCCGCGACCTCCCGGCGTTCCGTGTCGAACTTGAAGAGGCCCCAGGCGTCGTACTCCTCCGCACCGAGGGCGAACGCCCCGAAGGAGTACACGTAGCGCGGGTGGCCATCGATCGGGGCATCGGCCGCCTCCCTCCTTTCTTCCACGCTTCCGCCGTGGGCCCGCGAGTACCGCGTGACCGGGAGCTCGAACCCCTGGCGGATGCGATCGTCCCACCGCAGCGAGAAAGTACCCTTCTCCAGGTCGCAGACGACGTCGCAGAACCGGCCGCCCTTGTCGAGCTTGTTCCTCCATTCCTTGCCCCTGCGGCACCGCTCGAGCCGCATGAACTGGTTCTCTCCCGTGAGCTGGTCGGAACTCTTGTAGGCGCACAGGCGCAGCGAGAGCGAGCGCCCGTGGTCGACCTCGGCCGTGCTGACGGCGTGATAAAAATAGAGTGGTTCGGGGACGCTCTGGTCGAGGACGCACTCCCCCGTCTTGAGATCAAGGACCACCACCCTCGTCTTCTCCACGCTCTTCATGGACCGCATAAAACCCTTCTCCAGCAACCCGGAAAGATTGCCCGGGTCGATCCGTAGGGGTTGCACCACCACGACGGCGTAGTTTCGAGACAACCCAAACGAGTGAAAATACGGGATCCCGTCGTCGGTAGCGAAGGATCCGACCACGCTCCGGTCCCCGAGCGGTGTTTCCTTGATCAGGTTGACCCTCGCGTTGGGAAGGCCGAGGCCGATCTCCACCGCTATGTTGTAGGTGTCGTCGCTCTCGAGGGAGTACAGCGGGTGGGCCGTGATGAGGAGCTCGAAGCCCCGGATTCCCTTGGCCAGTGGGTTGATGGTGCTGCTCGAAAGGGTGTCCATCGTGTCGTAGTCCAGGTTCACCCGGGGCGGGGCATCCGTCAGCGCCTCCACCCTTTTGGGACCGGCTGTCCTCGAGAGCGGATCGAAATCCCAGATGTTTACCGGGGCGTTGTCAAAGGCCGTGGCAACATTGAGGATCGCCCCGACCGTTCTCGCGGCGCCGACCTTGGGGGTTCCGGAGGCGTCGAGGATCGGCCCGGTCCCGATGCTTGGAGGCAGACTTCCGTCCGATTGGAACTTCTTGTACCACTTCCCCTCGAGAAACCGCGCCTGGTGGCGGAGCCTCCCGTTTCCGAACCGGTAGGCCGATACCTTGGCAAAGCCGTCAAAAATGTGGGAAAAGGACTCACCGCCGTCGCCGTTGTCGCCGCCAGACCATATTCCTCCGCCGTTGCGGATCCAGGTACCGCGGACATAGTCCGGGATATCCCCTCTAACGGTCAGATCCTTCCATTCCCTGACTTCCTCGGGAGCATCCGTGATCCAGTCCTCGAAGTTGACGTTGTTGGTACCTGGAGCGGCCTTTGGATTTGTTGTGAGTTTCGCGCTGAACGAGTGACAGGGTGGTGGCAGTTGCAAATGCACCGTCGCAAAGAGAGCAGCAAGAAGGCTTCGCGGTGTTTTCATTGTACCCGTCCTTTTTTGGCAATATGGAATACCATGTGGCAGAGGGAAAATGTTTGTTGCTTGGCTTGATGGCGTTCAACAAAAAATGGCGAGGTACAATTTCGTATCGGTACGGAATGTTCATGACAACGATGATGACGCGGTACGAGTACAACGTGATGTGGCCCATGTACCGGTGTGTATGTACAACTGTACTGGAACCTGGTTTCACAGAACGTAGAACAGTGCGAGTAAGTTGATGAGAACGAGAAGAACAAGTCTCGAAATCAGAAATCATCCTACGGTACGACCTAATGTACTTTACCAAGATACGGTACGTACGTTTACAACTACCGTACCATTTACCATTCCATCAAGAGAACGAGTACGTACGAGTAAGAGTAGTACAGTACTTCTACTAGCTAGCCGAGCGAGCAAGCTCACTCACAAGTCATAAGTCATAAGTCATACCGTACGGTAGTACCACATGAGAAACGATTCATATCCTTCATAAGGTACGTACGGTACCTGGTACGTTACATTGAACGAACAGAACGAGCTATGTGGGAATGTGCTGGCGCGCTCACAACACACGCTCGGAGTAGGAGGTTCGAACAAGAAACTGATGATGATGATTCTCATTCGAAATTACCAGACCGATCAAAGTGACTCATAGTATGTCCTTCGTACGCTTTATGTCTGTATCCTCACATAGTATATTGGCACCGACATTGGTGGCAAGATTGTTCCATAACAGTTATCTCGTACGAAGGATAGACATAAGGTAATATAATTGGCTTCTGTGACAAAGGATACAACGGTACCAGATTTCAAAACTGGAACAACGCAATAAAAAGCACACGAAAAGACAGATTTCCATAATTCGACAGACACCACAACGACATCCTTCGTTAGGTGCACTAATCGCCACTTCTTATTTGACCGTTAGACAGAATAGAGTAGAACAGGGTTCGACATTTGTGCCAATGAAACAAAAATAGGAACAAAGAACGTATAGAATAAATAGAGAGATAGACAGATAAGATGAGGCAGAACATCCAGGTGTTGCCAATAATGGTATTGGCAGCCGCTGCCTTGCAACTCTCGATAGGATGCCTTCCTTTCCAACCGCCAATAACGAGCAGAAGGATACAAACTGCAGTCTACGATTATCGATTGGAAGCTACCACCAGCCAACAAAACCAAAGCGAAAACGAGAATGAAAGAACAAAAATTAGAGACAAATCTTTTGCCACTTCCTCCAGCCGGAGACGATTTCTTGCGGTTGCCGTCGCCACGGGTGTGTCCACGACGATACCGGGTATCTCTACTCCCGCTCGAGCGGCAACTACCACGGAATGGTTCGATCCATCCGACCTCGACGGGGACGAACCAATTCCACATCTCCCGTGGAAAATTGATCCAATCAACAAGCGGTCGGGGGTGACCGTGGAAGACGCCGAGCGGGCCGGATACAGCGTGGCTTTTGTGACCTACCTCGCCCGGTTCCTCCTAAATTTTGACACCAACTGCCAGCTCTGGTGGTTTTCCTCGAGGCGGATTCCCAGGGGGAAGAACAAGCAATCCTTGGACGGCGTTGATTCTTCTTCCTACGAGCAACTCCGGTATGAACAATTCTCGAAGTTCGCTGCCTCCGTCGAGGTCGGTCTTGCCCAGTCCTACGCCAATGGCAAGGAGGGACCCACGATCTTGCTCGAGGAACTAGTGCAACGATACGGTACAATAGAAGCTTATAGAGAGAACGACAACAACGAAAAAGATTGGGAGAGGTCTGCAAAGGCGGCAAGGCGGCACATCGCCTTGTTGTTTGGATTCCTCGAAAAACGACAGCCAACAGAAGCCCTCGGAGAACTTTTGGTCTCTTTGGAGGACGCTTCGATTGCTACCGTTGAGCTCTCTAACAAAGAAGCTGATTCCGAAGGCAGTATAAGCTACAACTACCAATTACCACAGCGAAAGATTTCTCGTTTGTCGCTGCTTTCCGGATATGACTCGTCGGATCCCCCAGCGATCGAATTTGGTGACTACCGCAACAACGAGAGCAGAGTTGCTGCCAGGGGTCATGCCGTTTTGAAACCGACGGGTCGATTGCTCCGCATCGACGTGACGGACTCAGGAAGTGTCACGTATTCTAAGCCACCAATCGTGATTGTGAACAATTTGGCTGGCGATGATATTGCAGAAGGCGTCACCAACCTGGATAGGGATGGAAGAATAAAATCCGTTGCTATTCTGGAACCGGGAAATAACTTTAACATCGATAATGGTGATTTCGAATTCAGGGTGGTCGAACCGTTTGCAACGGACGCCAAATTGGTCAAAAGAGGCACCAACAAATCGGCAGCGACGACAACAGAACCTTCGTTCCGTGTCGTTTTGGATAATGCCATAACGAAAATCGAAATAACTGATCCAGGTTCCGGTTACTCCAAGGATAAACGAATCAATGTGTATGCTGTTGCAAATTCCCAAAATATCAATAGGTCGTTGCAGCAGCAACAACAACAACGAATTTTGGTGGGAACTACGTGCCCAAAGCTAGTGTCGAATTCTTTCATGGATTTTCGGACTAAGAAGGACATGGACAGGATCGAAGAAATCCAGCGAAACTTTCACAGGAAAATTCCCCCTTTCCGCTATTCTTCTCTCTCCATTGCCGATGATGATTTTGGTGGCTTTCAAACACTGCCTTTCTGGACCGAAAAAGGCAACCCCGGTAGTAACGGTGAGTACATGCGGTTGCTACCAGGGGGCGTTGGCTTGGAATACGATTCCAGATTGAAACGATACGTTGTGGCTGTTGACAAAACATTCCAAAAGACGTACGCACCGTACCTGCCGAATGATGGCAGTGGCACTACCAACAATAGCAACTATTCCCCCCTTTGGTCAACTTTTGGACCCAGAGCTCGATCTCCTATCGAACGGGATCGTGACCTAGATCTTTCTGAATATGCAAGATTTGGATTATCTGGCGCTATTTGCCTTTCCGCAGTTTGCTTGACATTAACTCCACTGGATGTTCTCAAAACAAAACAGCAGACAAATCCATCCAAGTATACCAGTATGGGGCGTTCGATTCAAGCTGTCATGCAGGACGAGGGGCTATCAACGTTATTTACTGGTTGGTCTCCAACCCTATCGGGGAATTTCCTGTCAGGGGGTGCACAGTACGCATCGATCGAATTCTTGCGAAGAACATTCACGGCTATGGCCGGATTAGATGCGGCTCGATTGGAGGTTCCCATCATCTTGCTTGCTTCGGGGATTGCATCCGCTATCGCAGGAATCATTTACTGCCCCTTCGAGACCGTACGAATACGAACCGTTGCACAGCCCAAATTCGCAACAAATGCTGCGGGGACACTTCAACGGATCTTGGAGGAGGAAGGTGTGGCGTCCCTCGTGAACACTGTTCCCATATTTCTCTTCAAGTACGTCCCATATGCGATTACCAAATTCACTGTATTCGATATCTCCACGGCCCGCCTTTATGAGGCGTTTCCTGCGGCAAGGGAAGAATTGCAACTATCTTTGCTTGTGAGTTTGGCTGGGGGTATGCTCGGAGGAACGGCTGCTGCAATTGTAAGCAATCCATCAGATTGCATCATCAGCGAAGTCAAGAAGTCGAAAGAAGCTGACGTCTCGGTGTTCGAAGCTATTGCTACTATTCAAGCACGTGGCGGAGGGGGCGTGCTCGGCCCGTTCTTTGTGGGTCTTCCCCTTCGAATTCTGCGGTACACTACTATCGCCAGCCTTTCGTTTGTGGCGTACGATGCGATTCGGTTCGCGTTTGGAATAGGAAGCGACGATCTAAAATTATATCTGGATGTTCTTGGCGGGGCCTTGCAGAAATGAACACAATGATCCATAGCTTGTACGCAAATCATGAGGGTGAAGAATCCGCAAATCTCAGTTACAACCATTTCATATTGTAAATTAGTTCTTTGACATGTTGGTATCATCTTGTCCAATTCACGGCACTACATAGCAAAATATATGACTGACGTGCTTGTCAGAAGTAGTAGTAGAGTGGCCGAAAAAAACTGATATCATACTTTATCTCAACGACACACCATTGACGTTGCAAAGTAAGTCTCGTATAGGTTCCACTTCGCATATGCTGTGCGGTAATACGACAACGTACTATTGATCAGAAGACGCAATTGCATAATCTTCTCAGTAAGAGCAAAAGGAATGGGATGAAAGTTGATTGATTTCTATTTTTTTGATAAGTTTAGGATCTTTCATTGATAGTATGTTGCGATGATACGAGGTTCTGTTTAATATTTTATACGTTTCTGGTGAAAAATCGCATCATTTTACTATTGGCTACCAGCAACGAAGTCAGGAACAGTGCGGAGATAGTGTGAAGACTTTTGCATGTAATCCAGACTAGATCGTGTTGCTGTTCAGATTTAAACATGCAAGTTGTTGTGCAAGGGTGAGTCCGGATATCAGACTGACCATGATATCATTTTATAGTGGTAGCAACAGATGGGATTTTTCTTGTTTATTTCCCTCTAAATAGAGCAAAAGACTCAACTCAGTCACTATCGGTTGCTCTAAAGGTTGTCATAATGTAGGGAAATTTGGCATCCAAATATCATCTAGACGGCTACTAGCTGTCGTCAGGTCGTTCGTCGGCACAAATGATACCTAATACCTTGTCGATAATTTCTCGTGTAACATCGATCCTTGAGCTTGGCGCAGTGTCATTCTCCACTATGGATTTCCGAAGTGAGGAAGCAGAATTCGATGAACCGTTTTTGGGAGAGAAAAACAGATTTGATGGTAATGGTTGCATACTTGAGGAAAATTTTACACGTCGCTGGGGGTCGGAGGACCTTTTCATGGTTGAATGCGCTCGTGGGTTTGATGGGATAGCTTTATCTATCTGTCGTGTTTTTTCGCGCTGGCCTCTCGTTGTTTTCTCTTGCTAATTTGTGGTCGTCTAAAATGTGACTTGTTTCTCCATTTTTTTGACTTTTTTGAGAGCATCAGTACACGCGACAACAAAATTTGACTTCGTGCGCTAGAACAAAAAATAATGACAATTCCACGGTGCAAGTCTTGTCAGTACCGTCGAGTATCGTATATAAACTTCGAACCTCTCCTGACATCATGTCAAGGTAATTAATTAGCACATTCAGACTTAAACAAAAATATTTTTCGCTTGAACACCGTATTTATTGATCCGCGTGCTATGACACTATGTTTAATTTTAAAAGAACAGTATGATGTAACCCAAGAACATTAAATAAAAAAATCAAATTGATAACATGGTGCGCCAATTACATTAATTGTGAAGTAGCGATAGTAATTTTAGTAATTTAATTTGTTGAATAGAATAATAGACCTCAACAAAACTCAATCGGAAAATCTGATAGTGACTGTTCTTTCCTTAATCATGCGTTGAGTTACGAAGTCATCGTCAGTCGTACCGTGCGGTACTAGTTGGTGGTCCTCTTCAAATAGAACCATTTCTCCTCAAGAAGAATCCATTTATACCAATTACCAATCACGAAGTCTCCTGTTCCCATCAATATGGCTCAGTAACCACTCTACTCTCTTGAGTTTATTTTCAGGTTTTATTAAAGGCTTGGCACTTCTGTTGTGCTTTCTGATTTTGCCACATTTTACAAGACAGAACAAAGAAGAAGTTGCTGGAATCCCCCCCTGTTGCAGCCGCCAAGAGACTTCTTAAATCACCTCTGTCTTTAAACAGAACATTCTTCACAACTGCCTCTACATCAGATAGAGTTCTTGCTTTCCTGCCAGAGTTGGGCCTTTGAGATAACACATCCCCAGCAGGAAAAGTTAATGGATCCACTGTTTTCTTGTAGCGGTCCCACACTCTTGAGATTGTCATTTGTGATATGTTGTACGTCCTCTCTGCAGCTTCTCTAGTAACGGAGCTCCTCTTGCCAGAAGAGTCAAGAACATTTCAACTGCTAATCTTGTGCTGCAAAAGATCCTGAGCAATTGCTAGTCTTTGGTTGTTGGTCAAGTAATTGCTGAGCTTTCTTCTTGGTGGAGTAGAGGAGTCGCTGGCAGTCTCACTTGCAGTCTTCTTGCTTGGTGTGGTATTGCTTCTTGACATGACATTGCTTGTTGTTGCAGGAGTGCTGTCAGGGAGGTGTAGTGAAATCAAGAGTGAAATTATCACATGAAAATAACATTGGGATCATATTTGCACCATGTGCAAAGCACTTTGTTTTCTCTTCTAATCCTCTCTCCAGCTCAAAATTCAAAAAAACACATGAAAAATGCATGTGCCTGAGTATGTGCCTGAGCAATAATTGGGTTCTTTAGTGACCCACTATGACTGCACCATAAGAACACTCTCAATAAGTGTGATAAGAATATCATGATAAAGCTCTCAATCTTGGCTTCATTAAATGACTGGTGGAACCCCTTCAACTGGTAAAACGAAAATCATATGCTAAAATGGGGCCTCTTTGAATAGTTGTACCTCTTTTCCAATGCTTTAACACTTAGCGTGATCAAGACAAGAACATTATACTTCTATTATAGATCTGTTAAGTGCAAAAAGAAGCATTTCAGTTGCCCAGCAGTCATTGAGCTTATTCCAGCAGAGGAGTAAAGGTCCTTGTTGTGGGACACATAAAATAAAAATTAAAAAAAAAATTTAAAAAATCTTAATATTATATTTAACCTCGAGAACTAGAAGAGGCACTATATGGCCAGAACCAAAGCTTTCGTTAGAAAGAATGCTTCTAGCTGCTCCAAGGGGCGGCGCCTCCCTTCAAGGAGGTTTTGTGGAGACGCGACCAAGTTCTATGCACACTGATAGGCCAACAAAGGCCCACACTGAACTCAGAGGACATAAAAACTGTTGTCCGTAGGATATCAGACCGTGGGTATGATTCATACATACGACACGTACATACGATACGTATCTACGATTCATACACAC